>PJEM01007191.1:0-99491 GCA_004023845.1 Helogale parvula | reverse complement strand
TAGTCCTGTCACCCAAGAACGTTCAAGGGGTTTGAGAACTCTGTGTCAGGAACTGACTCAAAGACAAAGGAAAAGAAGATGCTCCTAGTATCTTGGGAAATTAGAAGGGTCTCAGGAGCTCTGTGCCAGGAACTGGGGCACAAACCAATACATGTATTTCCTATCATCTCACAAGGTCCAACCTATAAAATCGTTTGTGAATAAATGTGTTTGATAAATTCCAAACATCTCTGCTTTCTGAAGTTAATTCAAAGGGGGGTACAGGAGGCCATAAAGCAGGCAACCAAAATAAGAATATTTAATCTTTTAATGAAGGCTGAAGCATGTAGTCAGCACATATGACCTTTAGTGTCCAGTTAATACCTATTTCAATGATTGAAGAGACATAGCTTTCTCGAAAGTTAAAGGAATACTAATTTCTATTCATATAACTGAGAGTCAGATTTCTTTACTCTTTCCTATTCTCATTTACAGAAGGGGCCAAGAAGGCCTAAAAAGAAGCTAAGCGTGCCAAGGCTGATGGCTTGAAGATAGTGCAGCTTGGTTCTGAAACTAGTTTGGTCAGGCTCCCAAAGGGGCTGATTTCTTAACCTCATTCCTGTCTGGGCTGAACAACAAACATTGTCAGGGTAGTGATCTCTGGTGACCAGGTGTTACTAAGTTTTATCAAGAACCAGGCTCATCTTATCAGTAACGCTCCTGGAATGAAGCGAAATGCCATGAAACTTGCAGAGTCACATTGCAAAATGGAGCTCCAGATGGAAGATCCTGTGACAGGCTTCTGATGCAGTGTGATACCACATCATTGCTCATTTAGGGAGAGTTTAGTTGACAGACATTCTGAGCATAGACCTCAGGAATCTTGAAGGTTTCCCACACAACCAGTAAGACCTTGTCACTTTCTAGTGGACTGAGATTTGGCTGTGGGACTAGAAGGCCAGGTTCTATTCCTAGCAGCTACTGATGAGCTGTGTGACCCTAGGCAAGTCATTTAATCTCTGTGCACCTTAATTTCAATCAACTCGCTTAGAAATGATTCATTTAGGTCCAACTAAGTAGTCTGAGCTAGGTCACATAGTGTTAAGAGTTCAGGTTTTGCTCGACACATCCCCAAAGGCAAGGGAATCAAGAACCAAAATAAACTATTGGGACCTCATCAAGATAAAGAGCTTCTGCACTGCAAAGGAAACAATCAAGAAAACTAATAGACAACCAATGAAATGGGAAAAGATAGTTGCAAATGACATATTGAATAAAGGGCTAGTATCCAAAATCTACAAGGAACTCACCAAACTCCATGCATAAAAAATGAATAATCCAGTGAAGAAATGGGCAGAAGACACGAAGAGACACTTCTCCAAAGAGGACATCCAGATGGCCAACAGAAACATGAAACAATGCTCAGCATCACTCATCATCAGGGAAACACAAATCAAAACCACACTGAAATACCACCTCACAGAGGTAGTCAGAGTGGCTAAAATGAACAAATCAAAAGACTATAGATGCTGGCAAAGATGTAGAGAAACGGGCATTCTCCCACACTGTTGGTGGGAATGTAAACTGGTGCAGCCACTCTGGAAAAAAACAGTGTGGTGGTTCCTCAAAAAACTATCAATAGAACTCCCCTATGACCCAGCAATAGCACTGCTAGGGATTTACCCGAGGGATACAGAAGTGCTGATGCTTAGGGGAGCGTGTTCATAGCGGCACTTTCAACAATAGTCAAATCATGGAAAGAACCTAAATGTCCATCAACTGATGAATGGGTCAAGAAGATGTATATATATATATATATATATATATATATATATATATATACACACACACACACAATGGAATACTACACGGCAATGAGAAAGAATAAAATCTGGCCATTTGTAGCCACGTGGATGGACCTCAAGGTTGTCATGCTAAGCAAAATAAGTCAGGTAGAGAAGGACAGATACCATATATTTCCACTCATAGGTCTAACAGGAGAAACCTAACAGAGGACCATGGGGAGGGGAAGAGGGAGAAAAGAGTTAGGGAGAGGGACGGAGGCAAATCATGAGAGACTCTTGAATGCTGAAAACAAACTGAGGGCTGGAGGGGGAGGGGGCAAGGGGAAAGGGGGTGATGGACATGGAGGAGGGCACTTGTGAGGAAGAGCACTGGGCGTTATATGGAAACCAATTTGACAATAAACTATAAATAATAAAATAAATCAACTTTCCACTTCTGAAATAAAAAAAAAAGAGTTCAGGTTTTGGAGACAGACAGATCTGGATACAGCTAATTGCCTTGCTAATGGTGTGGACTTGGGATACCCACTTCTCTTATCTAATATGAGCCAGCAATCTGGTACTACATGCTTTTTCCATCACCCCATGAGAATAGATTAAGCGTATATCATGCATCATGTGTTCAGCCCTGGGTAAGGTGACAACATACCACACCCCGAACAGAAGAGTTCTTGCCACACCCAGACACTGTTACAAGCCGTTGGCATACATGCACCCATTCAAACCTCACAACAGCCTTCCACTCTCAGGATCCCCACCCTGCAGCTAGGATTTGGGGCACAGAGAGACTAAACAACTGGCCTAAGTCACATAGATACTAAGTGACAGAGCTAGATTCAAACCCAGGGGCCTGGCTCCAAAGCTCTGCCCATCAGCCTGCATACGTTCTGGCTTGCTGTGACCTCTCAGAACTTCTGCAACAGATCCCTGTCTGGTTTTTGCCACTATTCTTGTCCGCTTCCATGGTCTTTCCATGCAAGAGTCAGCCCACATCCTTGTTCCCTCCACCAGTCTTGACCACCTTCAGGGTCAAGGCCAAACTCCTCCAGAGCCAAAGTCCTGCCAGTCCTGCCCCTGAGCAACTTGCTCACTGAGACATACCCCCACCCCCGACTCTTGAATACTTCCACCACACCAGAACCCTGGGACCTTGAACTTCCCTGCTTTCGCTTACCTCCCTCTTTCTATTCCCTTCTCCCCTCCTCCCCACTCCCCAAACCAGGCCAAGCATAGTTCATTTCCTGACATAACACTGACTAGGAGTGTTTTTTCATGCAGAGATGTTAAAAAAAAAAAAAAGCAGAGGTACCTGGGTGGCTCAGTTGGCTAAACGTCCAACTCTTGATTTCCACTCAGGTCATGATCTCATGGTTGTGAGATCGAGCCCTGCATTAGGCTTCACACTGGGCTCCACACTGGGCTTGGAGTCTTCCCTTCGCCCTCTCTCTCCCTTTCTTTTTATAAATAATAAATAACTAAATATGTTAAAAATAACTCCACTGACTTTCTGAGAAGTATATATATGGTATATAGTATTTATATATATATATCAAATACATATTTCAAATATATATGTATAATATACATATCAAAAGTAATATTTTCACATGGTGAATGAGTCTGCTCAGGCTGCCGTACAAAGTACGACAGACTGAAAGGCTTAAATAACAGAATTGTATTGCCTCAGAGTTCTGGAGGCTGGAAGTTCAAGATCAAGGTGTCAGCAGGTTGATTTCTCCTGAGGCCTCTCCTGGGCTTGTCGATGGCCACTTCTTCCCACATCTACCGTGTATATCTGGGTCCCAGTCTCCTCTTCTCATGAAGAGAATAGTCATGTTGGGTCAGGGCCACCCACATACCACCGCATGTACATTTAATCACCTCTTTAAAGACCCTGTCTAAGCATAGTCACATTTTCAGGTACTGAGGCATTAAGTCTTCAATACGTGAAATATGGAGATGACACAATTCAGCCCATCACACAAGGCCAAACAGATTCCAGCAGAAGATGCAAAATTAAAATAAAATGTGGTTTTTTTTCTCTTTTCTATGGCGTTCCCCACAGGGAACCACCATAAACAGTTTCTTGTGCTTCCCACCCACCTGATGTACATGCACAGACCAGCATATCACCTCCTCCCCCATCAAACCCATTTAGAGAAAGAGGATGATGACTTACCTAGTTTTGCATCTTGGCTATTTTTCTAGCTAACTATACAAACCTGTAGTTAACTATACAAACCTGCCTCTTTCTGGGCTGCATTCATTCCGGAAAATTCCTTTCTTGAATCCAGCCCTAGGGATTGTTTCCTGTGCTTTCTTGATGACAAGTAAAGCTACCGTGAACACCACTGCACCTGTCTCTGGGCAAGCCTTTGGGAGGAAATCCAGAGACTAAAATCCTACAGCATAGAGACCTCAGTCAGTGGATATTTACCACTGCTTCACTTTGGATATTTACCAAAGTTCGCTTTGGTGGCTTGTGCCAACTCTCCACCTTTGAGTAGCAGCCCCATTTATGCTCCCATCAGAAGTGGACAGGGAAACCCACTCGACCGGTGTTTTCAACTTGAAAACATAGTTCCAAGCTCTTTGTCAGTCCTCTGCTAACCCCCGGCCCCTCCAGCCAGTTGAGCAGCGGCAGCCTTACACCCTCCAGTGCCCCTCCATCTTTGTTATGCTGCCACCAAAGGCAGCTGCTGGCAAGTTTCCAGGTCCCTAGGGGCAGGGTAAAGCCAGTTTCACCCCTGTAGGCACCCAATGCCTGGATGCTAGTAGGTGCTAATTAGTTGCTTGAATAACTGACCAACTCCTTATAGTCCTGTGAGTCTAGGTTGGGGATGGTCGTTTTTACCTGTGTTTCCTTAGCATAGCACCTGACATGGGTCAGGGATTCAAGGAAAGGATTCTGGAATGGAACAGTTCCCAGGAAACCGAGTCCATCATGATGAGCTAACTCCGCTTGTTTCCACAGCTGGCCCTTCTGTCCTTTGAGGGAGTCAGAGAGGAAGAGAGAGGGAGAAAGAGAAGAAGAGTGGGGAAGGGATGAAAGAGAGATAAGGAAGGGAGGAGGGGAAAACATAGAGGGGGATAGAGACTGGGGGAAAGTGAGAAGGGAAGATGGAGGAAAGAAGGAAAAAGAGAAAGCGGCAAGGGAGAGGGAGAAGGAGGGAAATGGAGAGAGGGAAGGGAGGAACTAGAGTTGCAGAGAAGACAGGTGAGGGGTGACAGGTGGCCCAATGACAGAGGAACTTCTACCTGTCCTATGATCCAGCAATCTCACTGCTGGGTATTTACCCCCAAAATACAAAACTGCTAATTCAAAGGCATACATGCTCCCCTATGTTTATTGCAGTATTATTCACAATAGCCAAGATATGGAAGCAGCCCAAGGGTCCATCCATTGATGAACAGATAAAGAAGATGTGCCATAGAAAGATACCCAATGGAACATTACTCAGCCATAAAAAAAAAAGAATGAAATCTTGCCATTTGCAACAACATATATGAGGCTGGAAAGTGTACGGCTAAGTGAAATGTCAGTCAGGGAAAGACAAATACCATATGATTTCACTCATATGCGGAATTTAAGAAACAAAACAAAGGGACAAGGAGGGGGGTAGACAGAGAAAGACATACCAAGAAACAGACTTTTAATTATAGAGAACAAACTGATGGTTGCCAGAAGGGAAGTGGGTTGAGGAGGGAAGAAATAGGTGATGGGGATTAAGGAGGAATCGTGAGGAGCAGCCGGTGCTGTATGGAAGCACTGAATCACTATATTGTGCACCTGAAACTAATATAACACTGTATGTTAACTAACTAGAATTAAAATTAAAATTTAAACAAAAAACAAAGCAAAACAAGACCAAATATTCTAAAAATGGCTGTCTCTCATCACACACACAAAAAATGTAACTGTGTATGATGATAGATATTAACTAGACTTGTGATTATTATTCGTGGTATATCATCGAGATATATATATATCATATATAGATCAGATATACATTGTGATATATACATATATTGAATTGCTATGTTGTGCTCTGAAACTAACATAGTATATGTCAACCATATTTCAATTTAAAAAAGAAGATGCTTTATTAACGGAAACTTACAGCCCTTAAAAAAATGCAGGATAGCAATTCAGTCTCTTCGGAGATAAAGAGATGTTTGGGTAATCCTTAGCCGCCCAGGGTCTCAGTTTCCTCATCTACAAAACAGGCATTTAAAACAGTTCCTACTTTTTAGGATTGCTGTGAGAATCCAATGGGTGAGCATGTAAGATACTCAACACAGTAACCAATAAAATGCCCTTTTTATAGGGCGGGTTCCCTCTGGAGGCGGCCACCTGCCGGTCAGGAAACCTTTATCATTCTTTCTAAACTCACTCTCCTTTCCCACAAAGCTGACTTAGTCACCCACTTGGCAACAACGGGCTCAGCTCCTCGCCCCTGGGGAAGAAGGGAAACAGGGCAGGGGCCGCCCACCCCGCGGAGCCAGAGCCGCAGGCCAGCACGCCCCGCCGCGCCCAGACACCCGCCCACCGCCTGATGTCGCCCCACGCGAGCGCCGGCCAATCAGCGCGTCCACCGTCCTCGCCTGCCACCTGGCTGCACCTGCGCCCGCAGGGCTGGGCGCGCAGGGTGCGAGCCCTCCTCCGCCGCACCTCCTCTACCTGCGCGCGCTCCACGGCCCTCCGGCCCTCAGGAGCCTTGCGTGCCCACCTTTCCAGTCTTCTCGCCCGTCCCACGCCTTCTCACGGCCTCTTTTCTTAAAAGGCGGGCTCCTTAATTCCTGCGGAAGGGGGCGGGGGAGACAGGCAGCCACTCACAGGTAGAGCATTTCTTACAAGGTTGGCCTTGAGCTTGCTTCTAATTTTTTGTTTTAAGACCCAAGCTGGCTTTTTCCGCTTCGCTGGCAAAAGATTGTCACGGGGAGATGACTTCTCAGAAGAGGAAGTGGAAACCTGGGGGAAATCTGGTTCAATGAGTGGACAATGAAAAGAGGGTGTCCTGGGTTAGAGCCCCGAGGCTTGATTCACCCTCTCCTACCGTGAATTTTCCAGGAGCTTCATCTGACTCTGAGGCCCTTCTTGAATATGATTCCAGAAGAAGATATCATGTCTCTGTTACATATCAGTAATTGATTAAGTTTTTTGAGTACTTACAAAATGGCAGGCATCCTACTAAAATGCTTTTTACGTTTTCTTGTTTAACCTAGGAGGTTTGTATCATTGCCCCCAATTTGTACTGAATCAAACAGGAAAATGAAGTCCAGGGAGAGTGACAGAGCCAGTAAGCAAAGTTCTTGGTGTAATCACTCTACTTTTCCCCCTCTTACTCCATAATGGATAGGTTGGCACCCAGTAGAGAATCAGAATAGGATATACTAATTTTCTTACCAGAGGACAAAAACAGGGCAAAAGAAAATACCCATTTGGATGGTGACTGTCCAGCCCATTCTGTCTTCATTACCAGCTCATCACGAAAGCCCATGATTTATTTATTCATTCCTTGAACAAATATATGTTGAGTCCTTCTATGAGTCAGGCACCATATTAAGGCAGTGCTACTGCCTTAATCAGACCTAATTTCCCACCCTCATGGACCTGACTGACATTCCAGTGGGACAGGAGTTTGGGGGAGTCAGACAATAAGGAATAAATGTAATAAAAATGTGATTTTATTATATAGTAAAATAAGTGCTGTGAGAAAAAGTAGATCATGAAACGGAGGATTGGGAGCATAGGGTAGGCCTCATTGAGAAGGCAGCAAAGGTATGAGTTTGCCGCTGTCTTAGGAAAGAGTTTTCTAGGCAGAGAGAGAATCCAATGCAATGGTCTGAGGCTGGAGTGTGCCCAGAGTTAACTAGGAAGCTAGTAGGGATGGGCAGAAGGGAAGGAGTGAATGAAGAGGAGAGAATGATAGATATGCAATCTGGGGAGAGAGGGTGGGGGGAGCAGCTCACATCCTGTAGGACCTTGTCATTACAAAGACTGACTCTCACTCTGGGCTCCATGGGAGGCCATCAGAGTGATATGATCCGACTTACATTTTAACAGGATCCCTTGACCTCTATGCAGAGAACAGCAGGCAGGGAATCATGGGTGGAAACAGAATACTCAGCAATCAAGTGGAGAGATGTGAGAGCCAGACAAAAGTGGGAGCAGTGAAGGTAGAGACAAGGACTTGAAGTTTGGATCTCTCTTGAAGATAGAGTCCATAAGATTTGGCGTTTGGTCAGACATGAACAAGAGGAGTTCAAGGTGATTTGAAGGTTTGACCAAACTGAAAGAATAGAGCCGCTGTCACCTGAGACAGGAAAAGCTATGGAAGGAATGTCAGACTGGGAGTTCACTTTTGTTTCTCAATGACTGTGCTGACATATGATAAGGCCCAACCACATCGGGTGTGGGGGTTTTCCCTGTGCCCCAGTGTGCTGTTTCATTACATGACTTGGACTTTCATAACACCATCTGCCCCCAGGTTTTTTCCTACCAGACTTGCCTGGTAAATTTCTACTTATCTTGAAAATCTTAAAGGAATGTCACCTTTCTATGAATCAAGTGCCTGGTATCCTGTCTCCTTTTTCTGAGCAATCTCAGCCCTATAGTCCATGCCACCGAGTATGACACTGGATTATATGCTGTCGTTTGTGGTTGGCTACTTCCCTGAGGTTTGCTAGCTACAGATCTTAAAAGGTCAAGGTTCACGCTTTACTTTTTGTGTCTCACAGGGCACCTAACATGTGATGATGGCTCATAATGGGACTTGATTAGACTGTATAGGTTGAGCTCTTTACACATTATGGTGAATAATCAACTCCATATTGGATAGGAGTCACAGATTTGGGTTCATGGAGCCAACATCTCTCTAAATCAAACGTTTTGCCATCAGATGAGAAACCTGGGTCCCAGAGAGGGTGAGTAAGTGTCTTTTAAGAAATGAGAGAGCCAAGACTAAGTCCTGTTCGCTCTCATTTTTCGACTGGTGCTCTTTCCCCCACACTCAGAAACCTGACCTATCTTCTAAAATAGACTCCAGTTCGAGACTCCAGTTGCCTAAGAGTGGGTACAAAGAGGGTGTGTCGAAATAAACATTCTCACACTCTGTTGATTGGGAGTATAATTGCCACAACCTCTTTGGCAGTATCTAATAAAACTTATAAATAAACAAATCCTTTAAGTCGGGAAATCCCTTTCTAGATATTTGTCCTAAAACAGACTCAGATGTGTGGGAAATGCCATTTATGCAAGATTAGTAATTACTTCAGGATTGTAGTTCCAGAATCTGGAAAGAACCTAAAAGAACATTAATAGATACCACAATAATCCTGGTGACCCATGCAAGGTGTGCAATTGTAAGAGGAATGCAGGAGATTTTATGTGCTGATATGAAGTCAGTTCCACGCAAAATATGGGATAATGTATGTATAGGATGATCTCATTTGTATAAGAAAGATATAGACATGTCTACCTAAATATATTGTGGAAACAGAATATATTTCTGGAAAGATACATAACAAATTGATAACAAGGAGATTAACTGATAAGACAATCAATCTCCTGTTTCTGACAAGGAGAACTAGGGAAGGAGGCTTATCTTTTTACACATTTGATTTTTTCAACTTTTCTACAACTTTTTAAAAAATTAATATAATCAGTTGAAATTCACATTTTTTTCATTCATGTAATTTAAATGCTAAATATTGCAAACAAAAATTTGCAAGGAGGCCTTGTCACCCCTCTCCTTTTTTTTTTTTTTTTTGCAAATGATCTGGATGAAGAAGAAGCCTGGTATCTCCAGGAAGTAAACCTATCAGTAACCATTTCCCTGAAGAAGTCACCAATATTGACTGTCACCTGCATGTTCATTCTTGCTGGTGACTGTTGATAAACTGGGAAGAGACTCCACTAACTAGATGTCCTTGAGAGGCCAGACCTCAGAAGGAAATCAAGAAAACGAGCTCCCACTTGTAATCTCCCACCCATTTCCTTCAAGGCTGGGCCCCAGACTTGGGCAGTGGTGACTCACCCACTTCTGTAGGAAGAAAGAGGACATCGTATGGCAGCTACCAACCCTGACCGAATGAATCAGAATCTTTGGGGTAGAGTTCTGGCAGCTACATTTTTTTTATCCCCTCCTTCACACACCCAGGTAGCTCTGTGCCCACACAGCCTTGCTAACTGCTCCCTTCCCCAATTCACAATTGAACCCCCTGAAACTTGGTTTTACTGGTAGATGATTAGTTTTCTATTGGGACTCTTGTTCTGATGATCCACAAAGTATCACCTATGAACGTGTGGTAGGCATGACACTGCTCCCTATCAAAGATGTCCATGTTCTAATTCCTGGAACCTGTGTGTGTGTTATCTTACCTGGCAGAGAGTTTTGCAGGTAAGGTCTCACCCTGAATATCCAGGTGGGCCTAATATAATCCTGTGAGCCATTAAAGGAGAACTTTCAGAGGGAGAGGTGACTGCAGAAAAATGGCCAGAGAGAGGCAATGTGGCTTTGAAGGTGGACTAAGGGGGCCATGACCAGGGAACGTGAGCAGCTTCTAGGAAATGAAAAAGACCAAGAAACTGATTCTCCCCCGAGAACTTCTGGAAAGGAATGCAGCCCAGCCGATACCTTAATTTTAGCTAAGGAGACCTGAGTAGGACTTCTAACCTCCAGAACTGTATGATAATGAATTTGTGTGGTTTTAAGTCACACAAATTATTTGTAATAATTTGTTACAGCAGCTATAGGAAAGCTAAGTATTCTGGGGAAAAGTATTTAATGTGAATCTAGACAGGTATCTGGACTACAGGAAGTACAGAAGCTAAAGGAACAACTTCAATGACACCAGGAGGAAACATCAGACAAACTAGGAATGTAGAGGGTTCTGGGGGCGCCTGAGTGGCTCAGTCGGTTAAGCATCCAACTTCAGCCCAGGTCATGATTTCACGGTTCATGAGTTCAAGCCCTGCATCAGGCTCTGTGCTGACTGCTTGGAGCCTGGAGCCTGCTTTGGATTCTGTGTCTGTGTCTCTCTCTGCCTCTCGCCGGCTCATGCTCTGTCTCTCTCTCTAAAATATAAACATTAAAAAAAATTAAGCAGTAGAGTCTGAGACTAACCGCAAGAGGTTGGCATCAGATCCGAACTGAATTGTAGAACTGCTATTTGGTGTCCAGAAAGTAAAATTGGTTAGTATGGAGGGGAAAAAACACACACACATTTGGTGTCAGAAGTATTATGAGTAAAAACAGATCATAAAATACTCAGTGATTGATCTTGCACTTTTCTTCTGTTCCAGTCTCGAAAGAGAACCAACAGAAGCTCCCTCATGTGGAAAGGATCTGAATTTACAGCTACTTTACGGCCACAGGGTGATCTGAATCCACCAGTTCACTGTCATAATTTGGTCAGAAGGGGTTTGGATTTGGTGCAGGTCCTGAGTGTAATCATATGCTATATTGATGACTTTGTGAGAATATTGGAAACCTAAGAGCAAGCTAGCGCTGACTTGAACACCAGTGACTCACATGAACAATCGAAGTGGGTTAATACCAACCCAACAAAGATCCAAGGACCCACTCAACTGGCGATATTCCAAGAATGACCTGGGCAGGAGCCATCCAGCACATTTCACAAGTGACTTAAAATAAACTGCTGTTGTTTATTACCCAAACCTAGGACCAAATAAATAGTCCTGCATGTGGTTGGTTTATCTGGATTTTGGGGAACATATATTCCACATCCAGAAATATTGCTAGTTTCTGAAGACTTCCCTAGAGAAAGCCATGTTTAAGCCAGGAGCTGAACAGAGGTAGGCCACATCTCAATTATATAAAGGGATAACTCTCAGTGCTTTTAAGCTCCATGATCCCCGCTCAGATATAATTTTAGAAGTGTCTGCCCCTGGACGTGCAGACTGAAGGCTATGGTAAAAGCCTGTGTGTTCCTCCCAGTGACAACCACTGAATTTTGGACTAGAAAATTCCACATGCCACTGCCCAGTACTCAGCATTTCAGAGACAATTACTAGTTTGCTCTTTGGCCTTTGAGACTGCGTGCATGGCTGAAGCACATGAAATAACCATGAAACCTGAGATGCCCATAATGTGTTGGGTGGTATCAGAGAAACACTCTAATAAGGAAGACAGGGTCCAGAGGAGTTCCAGAATAAAATGGAAATAGTTCCTACAGGAGCATGCAGCCAAGGGAACTGAGGAGAAACCTGCTTGTATACCTAGGAAGGTAGCCTCTTTTCTCCTATGACTGACTGGATTGCCTCAGAAATTGCTGAAACCGATCACGTGAACAGAACTCAACTGACCAACCAAGCTACTTGGTTCATGGGGACAGTTCCAAAAAAAATAGATAGTATCCTGTTTGCAAGACTGCAACTTTAAGACCAGCTGATGGAAAGACTCTGGAGGAGTTAAAAATAAATCATCTCAATTGGCTGAACTGCATGCTCTTTTCATAGCAGCTATGGAAGAATTGAACAATGATAACAGTCCCTGTGTTTGAGTTTTTACCAACTCATAGGCAGGAGTCAATGGCCTGGCCACATGCTCAGGTAAATGAGTAGCAGAAAACTGAACTGTTAAAGGGTGCCTATATACAGTACAGACCTATGGAAATCACTCTGGGAATTTAAGAAGCATATTAAAGTGAGACATGTTGATGCTCATCAGAAGAAGTCTTTTCTAGGTTCAAAAGGTGATTGGAACCACCAAGTAGACTTTCTGGTGTTCTCCCTGGAAGTGGCTGTCTGAGTCCATGAAATGAGAGGACATGGCCATGCTGCAGCAATGAGGAGATAAGCTGAATCTACACATACTCCTCTTACACGCTCTTGAGTCCCAACATGCCAAGAACTGTTCTGTCTGCCAATAAGACAGGCTGCAAATGGTAATGGGAAAATTCCCCAGGAAAAAAGTCCTACCCATAGCTGATGAGTGGATACATCAGAAAAATGCTGGTGGCCCCAGGAGGCTATAAATGTGCCCTGAGTGGAATGCACACTTATTCCAGACTGGGCTGTGTGTACCCAAGTGTGTGCAAATTCTGATACCTCTATTAAAGGATTGGAATAGAATATACTGGACCAATTTCGGTGGCTGAGTTACATTTCTTCAAACCAAAGGGTGCACTTTGCAGTCCATGGAGTCTAAGAGCAGACAAGAGATATTACATCAAATGGACATACTGTGCTGCACGTCATTCTCTGAGGAGTGGTTTAATAGAGAATTGGAATGGATAGTTGAATGTTTGCTGTCTAACTAGGGAGTGGAAAGGGACACATGGCTGGTTCAGTTGGTAGAATGAGGAACTCTTAATCTCAGGGTTGTGAGTTCGAGCCCTACATTGGATGTGAAGATTACTTAAAAATCTTTTTAAAAAAAATTTTTTTAATTAAATGGGGAGAGGAGAAATAAATGTGTGAGTGGCTGGCTTACACAACTTTATGACCATGGGCTCACACTCAACATGAGTGGG
Organism: Helogale parvula; assembly: GCA_004023845.1. Lineage (NCBI taxonomy): Eukaryota > Metazoa > Chordata > Mammalia > Carnivora > Herpestidae > Helogale > Helogale parvula. The sequence goes on along the minus strand of PJEM01007191.1, from coordinate 86,208 downwards.
GCTAAGGGTTCCCACTGGATGGATTCCTCCAATTTTCTGGAGCATCTCGGAAAGGGGGTGAGGGAGAATGCTGGCCTAATTGTACAGTTCTATCCCACAACTTTCTTTTTTCCTACCTAATGCAGTGCTGCCAGAGCCTGGGATCCTACTGCAGTTACTAGAAGCAGAAATGACTCCAGAAACCATAACAATACTTTTAAACCCCAACACCTTATGGGGTGATTGTGCCTGCACCCCATCTGGGAAAGTTGGAGTTGACAGTAAATTCTATTGTGCTGCCTATGGTTGAGATGGGCCACTAGTCCTGTATGTGTGGAACCCTACCCCATATGAATAGAAGTGGACTTAGGGGTAGGCAATTTCTGGACTAGTATTGCTGCCAGCAATTTGGACCAGTGTCCCTTCCAAAGGTGGGAAAGTTTGGGTAAAAATCAAAAGCAACAGGGTCCCCTGGGTGGCTCAATTGGTTAACCATCTGACTCTTAATCTAGGCTCAGGCCATGATCTCATGATTGTGGGATCAAGCCCCACATCAGGCTCTGCACTGACAGCATAGAGTCTGCTTGGGATTCTCTCCGCCTCTCTCTGCCCCTTCCCGCCTCTCAAAATAAGTAAACAAACTTAAAAAAAACAAATGGATAGAAGTAGAAATAATAGCTGTTGTAAAGAAATGGTAAGTGAGCTCTGCAACAAGGGAAATCCAACATTATATTAATAACTCTAAAGAGACTCAGAGCAAAGGAATAGCATTATGTTAGCACAGATATATGGGATGCCCAGAAGTGTGAAGCTAGTGTTTGCCAAGACCACCCCTGCTTTTGGGACCTGACAAGTCAAATGACAGTCTGCAAATCTGAGAGAGATCACCCTGATGATGCTCTGGTGATATGATATGATAATAAACTGGACCAACCATTGATGACTAAACAGAACTCTAGTTACATGACTGTATCTTTGGGCTTCTATTTTTCAGATTTGTCCTGGTACCAAAGTGTACCATGACGATATTGCAATATGTTGTAATAGTGGTGTTGTTGGTAAGATGCAACTAGCTCATGTAGTCTTATAACACCGATATTGGTTATCAAATGTATTGGGGAATTGAGTCAAAAGCTCTTAAGGACATAATACCTATAGAATTAACTGGCCTGAGGAGGAACTGGATCTAGCTAATCATAGGCTGATTTCTATGCTAAGTAGTTCTGCACAAGCTCATGATAATCACAAATAGCAGTAGATCAAGGGGGAAAGGGGCAGTCCAATTAACAATCAAGTCTTAAAATTACAAAATACAATAGCCCAGTGGGCCACAGTGTGCTATGCAGATATACATATCACCCTTGTTTTTGAGGGCAGAAAACGGTTTAAGCAGAATGGGGAAAATGTATATAATTGTCAAGAATATGAAAGTGTGTATAACGACTTTATGGGAGAAGTTAGTTAGTTCTTTAAATCTATCTCTAGCTTACATTGGCTTCTCCAAATCTTTTAGGTATATTCATGTTGCTACTATTGCTGTATCAGTTCTTAAAATGCTAAATCAAATGTAAATGCTCTGGCAGGTATGATCATTTTGCTGTGAGAGATCTGAAGCCAAAGACTAAGGAGTAAGCTGGTGGAATAAGAAGAAGAAGAAGGAGAAGAAGAAGAAGAAGAAGAAGAAGAAGAAGAAGAAGAAGAAGAAGAAGAAGAAGAAGAAGAAGACGAAGAAGAAGAAGAAGAAGAAGAAGAAGAAGAAGAAGAAGAAGAAGAAGAAGAAGAAGAAGAAGAAGAAGATTAGTCATTTTCCCAGTTCCTGGCACATAGCTCCTAAAATCTTTGGAATATTCTGAGTGACAAGGATTATTGGAGCAACTTTTGTTACTCCTAATGAGCCCTTGTCAATCATACCTGAGTTTATGCTAGTGAGGTAAATCTTGATAGTCTCAAGATAAGGGCTAGTTGTCAGAGGAAACAGCCAGATTCGAGGGTTACAACCTTCAGCTCAATCCCACCTTTGGGGGAGGAGAGAGAAGTTGGAGATTGAGTTCAATCACTAATGGCCAATGATCCAAACAATCATGCCTACATAATGAAACCTCTCATAAAACTCTCTAAACAATGGGCACAGAGAGCTTACAAATTGGCAGTCACATCGTGTGCTGGCAGAGTAATGCAGCCCAACATCACGGAACAGAAGCTCCTGTGCTCAGGGGCCTTCGGCCCTTGCCCTATATTCTGCTCCATGTGGCTGTTCATTTTTATCTCTTATAACACAGCATAATAGTAAGCAGAGCATTTCCCTGAGTTCTGTGAATCAGAGAAGCAAATTATGGGGCCAGGGGTAAAGAGAGAGGTGAGAACCCTTGGCTTTGTAGTCAAACTTTGACCAAAGTGTGGGAAACTTGGGGACCCACTGGCTACCAGCATCTGAAGTGACGGCAGGCAGTCTTGTGGGAACAAGTCCAGGTGAGTCTGAGGTGAACTCCTGGCAGTTATTGTCGGAACCAAACTGAATTGTCTGACACTCTATCGGTGTTGCAGGACTGGCTGGTTAGGCATAAAAATTATTAGACATAGAGATTGCCCAGCCACCAGACCTGGAGGCTATGATCAGAAATCTGAATTCTCTTTTAAGTACTCTTTTATCATATGTATCTTTTGGAATACCAACTCTATAGACAGATCCTTTGAGATCAGTATTATTATGCACGTTTTACAATTAAGATAAAAGTTAGGCTCAGAAACCAGAGGTAACTTACATGCAGTCACATATATCAGGATGCAAGAAACACAATTTGGCATTTGTCTGACAATGTCTGTCTGGCAAAGGCAGCAGCAGACTGAAAGCAGAACTCTCCCCGGCTGCACATGGATTCTTTGGTAGGCCAAGAGTATGGAATGAGAGATGTGCTCAGATGTGGACAAAAAGCACATGAGAAGTAAGAGCAACGTAGTTCATGATACTACCTCAGGGGGTGTTATAAGAGGCCAGACAAAAAGGAGATAATGTTATTAAAATAGTGTGCCTGATTAAATAGTTGTATTTTTCATTCCTTTTAGAGAACATTGCCCTGTGGCTCCATACCACACTGGATGAATAGATGGTTAGATGGATGGACGGATGGATGGATGTATGGATGGAGTTCTCTACTTCGGAAGAAGAGCTAATTAGAAGACATTTCTTTTTTTTTCAGTAAATAATTATTTTAATAGTTTGAGAAAATAGTAATGTCAATCCTACAAAAATGTCCAGAAATTTTTTTTATCTTTTTTATTTAATAATTTATTGTCAAATTGGTTTCCATATAACACCCAGTGCTTCTCCCCACAAGCGTTCCCCACCATGACCATCACCCCCTTCCCTCGCTCCCCCTACCCCTTCAGTCCACGGTTTGTTTTCAGTATTCAATCGTCTCTCAAGATTTGTGTCCCTCACTCTCCCCAGCTCTCTTTTCCCCTTCCTCTCCCTATGGTCCTCTGTTAGGTTTCTCCTGTTAGACCTATGAGTGCAAACATATGGTATCTGTCCTTCTCTGCCTGACTTATTTTGCTTAGCATGACACCCTCGAGGTCTATCCACATTGCTACAAATGGCCATATTTCATTCTTCCTCATTGCCATGTAGTACTCCATTGTGTATATATACGACATCGTCTGGATCCATTCATCAGGTGATGGACATTTAGGCTCTTTCCATGTTTTGGCTATTGTTGAAGGTGCCGCTATGAACATTGGGGTATATGTGCTCCTATGCATCAGCACTTCTGTATCCCTTGGGTAAATCCCTAGCAGGGCTATTGCTGGGTCATAGGGGAGTTCTATGGATAGTTTTTTGAGGAGTCTCCACTCTGTTTTCCAGAGCGGCTGCACCAGTTTACATTGCCACCAATTAACTTCATACACAAGAAGAACAAATTTCTAATCATGAAATAAATAAGTCATGAGGATGTAATGTACAGCAGGGTAATTTGCATTAATAATATCATATTGCACATTTAAAAATTGCTAAGAGGATAGATCATAAAAGTGCTTATCATAAGAAAAAAACCCTTTTATAACCATGTGTGGTGAAAGAAGTTAACTAAACGTATTGTGCTGATCATTTCACCATGTATACAACTATTAAATCATTGTATTCTACACCTGAAACTGATATAATGTTGTGTATCAATTATATTTCAATTGAAAAAAGAATATATATGATATATCAATATAAGAACATTCATTAATATGATGCATTGTATTAATGAATTCAAGAAGAAAATCATGTTACTATTCCTATAACTGTTGAATAACTTAACACATTTCGACACTCATTCCTTTAAAAAAATTATTTCTTAGCCTTAACTCTCAAGGTTGAGTTTTTAGGGACACAGTAGTGTTAAATAGCAAGCTTGCTTTTTTTTTTTTGCAGCAAAGTCTTCATTGGAAAAGTTCTCCAAGAACCAAGTCTGGCCACCTACGATCACAAAATCACACCACAAGCCAGAGGGAAGGCCTCCAAAAATGATATGAGTGGTGTGCCTTTGTGCAGGAAAAGGAGATTTAAGAAGAATAAGGCAAAGGGTTCAGAAGGAAGTGTCCTGGCTATGCTCACTCGAGATTAAAGCCCCTAAAGGTAGAAGGGAGTGAAGGACAAATATCAACATGGGGTTGGAGTCCATATAAGGGAGGAGCTTCATGCTTGCTCACCTCTCATTGCTAAAGCAAATGGCAAGAGTCTGAGAGAATGCCTTCATTTAGCATGGCACCCACATTAAGGTGGCATTGGCTAAGGGATTTTGAGAGAGCAGTGAAAGACACCCGGAGCTGCTGTGCTGCCCATCCTGAGAAGAAAGTCCTCCAAGGTAGAGGAAAAGAGGCTTGGGATGCTGACAAGGGCCAAGAACTTAGGAACAATGCCAAGACTAAAGAACCATTTATCAGGAGCCACATACACCAGCAAAGAGCAAACTGCAGTGTGGCCCCACCCCTGACCCATACATTCCCTCCTCCACTAGAAGCCTTTTTGAGAATGAGATGTTGGAAGAGAGATTCCTTGAGAGAGGGAAAAATAATCCTGATGAGCAGTTCTACCTTTGAACTTAATACTGACCCCTAAGACATTGAATTACCCCCAGAGAGAATAATTAAAATTCAGAAAAGGGAAGGAATCTTGAATCAAGTAACCTCCTCTTCCACCATCAGTAGCAGGAATGAGGATTTCAGAGCACAGTGCCAGTGATCCACAGAAAATGTGTGTTTTATAGATCTGAATTGTAATGCACTCATTTCCACTTGTGGACTCTGAGAGCTCACCTTACTCGAAGTCTGAAGACCTCTGACATATTGGTCACTCAGTCTTTCTGGGAGTGATACTAGCTTTACCTGGATGCCAGACATCATACTGCTGGTATGCCTCACCTTAGAGGCCCCTACTTCTCAGTTGCCTTCGGCAGGTTTATGTCTTCCCAACGTCTATATGTTGGAGTGCCCCAAGGATGGGTTCTTGGAACCATACTTTTGTCATTTACATTTCTGCCTCCCCAAGTATCCCAAGACCAATCTGTTCTGTGGGTTCAGACTCATTTGTCCAAGTGTTGACATACTGCGTGGATGTCTAACAGGCATTTTAAAGAAAGCATGTCCAGAACTTTGACTCCCAACCTGCTCCTTCCCCAGGTGTCCTCACCTCTAAAAATGACACGATTATCCCTGTATCCAGGCTGTAAACCTAGTACCCATCCTTGACTCCCTTGTTTCCTTTCTGCCTTACATCTGGTCCATGAAGAAGCCCTGCTGCTCTAGCATCAAAACCCCCTCATCTCTCACCTTGTTTCCTAATTGGGCTTCCTGCTTCCATCTCCCTATAAGGAATTCTCCACCTAGAATGGTTTAAATCGTAAGACAGACCTGTTCCTTCCCTCCCCTAACCCCTAAGTCTTTCTGTCACATATGAAATAAAGTCCAACCTTTTTGCCATGGCTTGTAAATCTATATAATCTGACCCTAGCTTCTCTCCCTGGTCTCATTTCTAATCTGTAGCATCTCCAACTCATTTCTCTCCTTTGCTTACCCTGTTCCAATGACACTGGCCTGCTGCCAGTTTTGTACACTCTGAACTCATTCCTGACTTGAGATCTTTTCCCCATGCCTTTTCCTCTACACAGAGGACCTACCCTAGGCATTCACATAGCTGATTTAAATCCCCTCTTCCTAGAGACATTCTTGGTCTCTCTCTTTCTCTCTAAAATAGCACCCCTGCATCATTTTCCATGCTCCCCACAAGTAGAGGGGATTGGCTTGAGAATGAGGCCGATATAGAAGACAGCAGAGTTGGGAAATGCAGAGGAACACAATAGTGATATATCTTTCAATAATCGTATATCCATAACAGATGATGTAACAGGGTAAGCCCCTGGTTCTAGGCATGCCTGCACTTGGATTCTTTGCAGGGTCATGAGCCAACAGAATTTCTTTGTCTGAAAATCCTGTTTGGGTTTTGTTTTCTGCCACTCGTAACCAAGAGTTTTGATCCTAATAACAAAACCCACATACACATACATGCTGTCTACCTTGACATGACTTTAGTATTCTACTGTCTTCATCAACATGAAGGTAGACCTCTGCAATGTAAACCTATTTTTTCTATGGTCCCTTAAAAAATCTCTCAGTAAAATCAACATTGAACAGTAATGCAAGGTTTTTGTGAATATAAAAACTGTCATGCTGCAAAGTTGCTGAGTGCCCAAAACAAATTGCGCCATTACTGTCTTTGACAATATGACTTTATGATTCCAGAAAGTCTTGCCCAGGAAGATAAAAAGTTGCAAGTGACTTTGTTGTGCCTATTAAGAACTTTCTGAAATCAAACCAACTTAAGTGAACATTGGACTACTCAATATTCTTATTTTTTTTAACATTTATTTATTATTGAGAGACAGAAGGAGACAGAGCATCAGCATGGGAAGGGCAAAGAGAGAGGGAGACACAGAATCTGAAGCAGTCTCCAGGCTCTGAGCTGTCAGCACAGAGCCCGACATGGGGCTCAAACTCACAAACCATGAGATCATAACCTGAGCTGAAGTCGGACACTTAACCAACTGAGCCACACAGGCACCCCAAGACTGCTCAATATTTCAGTGGAGAATAACAAATGAATGAATGTTTATACCTCAAGACACTTCCAGACCTTCCCCCAAGAGCCTCTGCTTCACTGTGTCCACCAATCCTAATCGAGCCCCTGAATTGAAAGACCTGTCGTAAACCAGCCCCTCAAACCTCAAAATATCCAAATATCCTGAATACCCCCCCATTCTGATACTCTGTTATACTGTCAAGGTGGCAATAAACTCAGATTGGCTATGACTGTTCCAGCAATATTTTCAGGAACAAACATTCAAGAAATAATACAAGTAACTGATCCTAAGCCTGAGCTCTCTGAGTGTTAGTTTGATGTGTTTATGTGCGTGCACACGTGTGTTTGTGTGTGTGCACACACGCCTGCGGATGCTGTTGGAGACTTTCTGAAGGATGATAACCAAGTGGACTCTTTCTTTGGCAACAGGGGTTTCACATCCATTTTACCTGCTTTCTCCTGACCTGCTATCCCCATGGATCTCTTGGGTCATTACTAAAGTTTGAAAATACTTTTGTGTTCTTATTCTTCTGTAACAGTCTCTGTAATTGCAAAGGCCACATGGTATCGTGGACAGACTTGCAACCACGGCTGAGTCCTGGCCCTGCCACATTTAAGGGATGTCATTTAACTTTTGAACCTCCTTTAAAATGCAAGTAACACTATATACTAATCAAAGTTCTCCAGAAATAACCATAATCAATAGGGTGTTTGCGTGTGGGCGTGTGTATGTGAAGAGAGAAAGAGGAAGAAAGACACAGAGACAGAGCGAGAAAGATTTATTTTAAGGAATTGACTTGATTGTGGAGGATTGGCAGGTCCAGAATCTCCAGGGTAGACCAGCAGGCTGGAGTCCCAGGGAGGAGCAGCGGTTTGAGTCCAAAGATAGTCAACTGACAGAACAACTTCTAGAATGGGGGAGGTCAGTTTTTTTTTTCAGGGCCTTCAACCGATTGGATGAGACCCACTCACACTCAAAATCTACTGATTTAAATATTAGTCATATCTTTAAAAACATCTACAATAATGTTTGACCAACTATCTAGGTATAGTGGCCTAGCCAAGCTGACAGATAAAATTAGCCATTTTACCATACCAAACTCTCTGTTCTTAACCATAATAATGAAGAAAAATCCAACTTAATCTAATGCCATTTCTCCAAATCACAAATATTACCATTTTCTACTTTTTTAAAGTTATCAGACATCAATTACTATTTTTATTTGAATTGACAGAATTTTTAATTTAAATTTATTCTAAAAGAAAGGTTTGTTGCACAGCATTGAAATAAAAACTAGGGGCACTTGGGTGGCTGAGTCAGTTAATTGTTCAACTCCTGATTTCAGCTCAGGTCATGATCTCATGGTTAATGAGTCCAAGCCCTGTGTCAGGCTCTAAATTATCAGCACAGAGCCTGATCCTCTGTCTCTCCACTCTCCTTCTCCACATATCTCTTTCTCTAAATAAATTAATAAACTTAAAAATAAAAGAAATAAAAACTAGTATAATTTTATATATACAGAAGTGATTATAAGAATAAATATAATCTGAAGAAATTTAAGGTACTAAAGTATAGATTAAAAAACCACCATCTGGTTTTGGGGTCACCTGGGTGATTCGGTCAGTTGAGTGTTTAACTCTTGATTTTAGCTCAAGTCGTGAGCTCATGGTTCATGGGTTCAAGCCCCTCACTGGGCTCTGTGCCGACAGCGTGGAGCCTGCTTGTGATTCTCTCTCCTCTCTCTCTGCACCTTCTGTACTTACACTCTCTCTCACTTTCTCTCTCTCAAAATAAGTTAAAAAACATTAAAAAAAAAAGAAACCACCATCTCATCTAGGTCTGGCCTGAATACTGCTTAGTCTTTGTTAAAAGGAAAAAGTACAACAAAAAGGCATAGAACAAATAAAAAAAGAAAGGAAACATAATAGGAAACTGAAATCATAATTGTTGATGTATTCAGATGGATTAAGAAAAAAATTTTAAGAATAGTGGGGTTTTGGCCCACAAGATATGATATTACAGTATTTCTAGGAATGATGTAAAATCGTTACATGTACCACAAAAAGCATCTCTCGTGGATACGTATCTTACTCCTTGGGAAACATAGACTTCTAAGGAAGAAGCTCTACTTTTGAAGAGAAGGAATCAGGGCTGAAAGTTAAGACAGAGTGAAAGACTAGAAGTGCGTGTTTGATGGGGAACAAAATGCTTCATGTTCTGTAAGGAAAGCTTTTTTCTCTATTTTTCCTAAAAACCTCTCAGTAAAATTGACATTATAAGCTAATACAATTCATTTATTATAGATGTAAAAAAGTGCTGAGCTGTGGTTCAAAAGTTGCTGCACAGCAAAAACAAAATCCACAAACACGGCCAATGTGTGGGTGATAAATGCCATCTCATTCAAATGATTATTGAACATCTATCAGACCCAGGTTCCGCACCAAGCCTTGGGACTGTAGAGATGAAGAAGATACGGTCCCTCCCTCTGTGGAGCTCATGCTGGTGGGAAGAGTGTGGTTGGTGCATTGGGTGGTCTCCCACAGAACACAAGCATTTTCATATGGTGGTGCTTAGAACCCCCCATTCTGCTACTCTATTTTAAATTTTTAAATGTTTGTTTATTTTTGAAAGAGAGAGAGAGATCAGGGGAGAGGCAGAGAGACAGAGACAGAAAGTGAAGCAGGATCCAGGCTCTGAGCGGCCAGCACAGAGTCCAATGCGGGGCTCGAACCCATGAACTATGAGATCATGATTTGAGCGGAAGTCTGGTGCTTAACCAACTGAGCCACCTAGGGGCTCCTTTTTTTTTTTTTTCCTCTCTTGGAACATACCTAGTTTCCTTCTCTCTTGGGACAATAATATGTTTCTGGTTCCATTGTTACATTAAAAATTTTAAATACTGGTATAAAAATCGTGCACTTGCTTTGTTAAATAAGCGATTGTGGAATGACATGGTATAATGATAAAGACTAGAATTTCTAAATTTTAAGTTGGCCATCCAGTAACTTGGTAACCATTCTCTGCTTCAAATTTTCTTAGAACAAAGGTTGAACCAAAGATTTGTGATTGAATTTTATTCTTATATGAAAGTATATAAAAAGTATATGCCCTTGCCCTGCCTGTACTCCCATAAAGGTGGCTGTGTGATTACTCTCTGGCCAATGGAACGTAAACAGAAATCTTGTCTTTAAAAAAAGAAAAAGGTACTCTGCTCCCATTTTGTGGTCCGTTCATTCATCCTGCTGCGTGAAGCCTCCTGCAACACTGGCTTCATCTTGGAGCAAGGAGGATGAAAGCCACATCCTAGGCACCCACAGTGGGGAACTGGTTGGGGTTTTTCTGTTTGTTTCCTTTTGTTTTGCTTTGGTTTGGTTTTGACATTTGAGGTGTTTTTTCTTCTCTTTTATTAAGTTATTTAGTTTTAACCCCAGTATAGTTACAGTGTTGTATTAGTTTCAGGTGTACAATACAGTGATTTAACAATTCTATACTCAGAATTACTCAGTGCCCATCACAACAAGTGCACTCCTGAATCCCCATCACCTATTTCCCCCTCCCCTCTCCCCTTCTCTCAGATAACCAACAATTTATTCTCTATAGCTAAGAGTCTATTTCTTAATTTGCCTCTCTCTCTCTTTTTTCCCCTTTGTTCATTTGTTTTCTTATTTAAATTTCACCTGTGAGTGAAATCATATGGTATTTTTCTTTCTCTGACACTTATTTCACTTAGCAATATACTTCGACTTCATCCATGTTGTTGCAAGTGGCAAGAATTCAATCTTTTTATGGCTGAATAATATTTCATTGCATATATACACTATCTCTTCTTTATCCATTCATCTACCAATGGATGGTTGGATGGTTGGGCTGCTTCCATAATCTGGCTACTGCAAATAATGCTACAATAAACATAAGATGCATATATCCCTTTGAATTAGTGTTTTTGTATTTTGGGGGTAAATGCCCTGTAGTGTGATTACTGGATCATAAGATAGATCTATTTTTACTTTTTGAGGAACACCCAAACTGTCTGCCATAGTGCCTGCACCAGTTTGCAGTCCCACAAACAGTGCCTGAGGGGTCCTTTTTTCTCCACATCCTCCCCAGTTGTTGTTTCTTGTGTTTTTTTTTTAATTTTATGTTTTTTATTTATTTTTGAGAGACAGAGACAGCACAAGCAGGGAAGGGTCAGAGAGAGAGGGAGACACAGCATCCGAAGCAGGCTCCAGGCTCTGAGCTAGCTGTCAGCACAGAGCTCGACACGGGGCTCGAACCCACGAACCAAGATCATGACCTGAGCCAAAGCCGGAAGCCGGATGCTCAACTGACTGAGACACTCAGGCACCCCTCTTGTGGTTTTTATTTTAGCTATTCTGACAGGTGTGAGATGATGTCTCATTGTTGTTTTCATCCATTCTGTTACTTTTTTCAGTATGAAAATAATTTTAAAATAACATTATGTCCTTAAAGCAACTGTAATGAATGAGTTTCACTAGCAGGTAATTTTCTTTCAATCAATCCTGATTGTTTGAATTAAAAAAAAAATAAAGCTGGCAGCCCCATCGAGGTTATGGATTCAATGCTGTCTTCTATTTTGTTTTTTTAAAGATTTTTTTAAGTAATCTCTACACCCAATGTGGGGCTCGAACCTACAACCCTGAGATCAAGAGTCACACAATACACTGACTGAGCAAGCCAGGCACCCTTTTTCTTTCTCCTTTAGCCCAATATCACTGGCATACATTGGTAAGTGCTTCTTAAGCCAGACTGCTGGATTTATCCATCAATACTTTTATGTCTAGAACCAGTCAATATGATTTTGTTCATTAAGAATCATAACACTGTGATATTTAAAGCTAAATCCAGTGGCTCACTGGTGGCCCATTGTTCCATACATAATTCTTGGGTTATAAGAGCGTCCCTATTTCAGAAATCTGAAAAATACTAAACGATCAAACCCGTGTTGACCATGTTGGAGCCTGAAGACAGCCGAAAGGACGTCAAACTTCACCTGCCAGGCCCTCAGGGAAGGGTTGAAACTACTTCTCACTGAACCCAGCAGTGAATCATCTGCTTTAATCATTTTCCCTATGGCCTACTGAGTAACTGCTATGATTAAAGGAATTCATTTTTGCAAGAGCTTGGAGTGTCTCTCAATGTCCTTTCAACACTGGAGTTGAACTGAATGAAGAAATGTGTTATTGTGCTTTCCAGAACCAACCCTCTGCGTAAACCAGTTTAGCAAAAAGAAGCACAGGATATTATTATTTTTATTACCAATATTATTTTTTTAATCCTCTTAGATAAATAACACAGTCAAGTCTCTACTCCCATTTCCAAATCTTCCGTATAAAGGCATTCGTTTGTTTTTCATTCATTCACTCAAAAAACATCTGTCACTTATACACTATGACAAACATAAGTTGCCTTTGCCCTTGAAAAACTGATGGATGTGAGCAAGCAAAGTGTGTATTTTGGCCCAGTATAAGCAGCTAGGTCATGATGATCAGGACAGGCTTCCTGGAAGAGGCAATGTTTTGTCTTGGTCATAAGGACTGATACTTGCCAGTCAGGCATGATGTCAGTAAATGGGTTCCAGGCAGAGAAAACCACACATAGAAATACCAAATCTGAGAAAAAGCATGAAAGAGGAAAAGAAGCATAAAGAACAGATGCTCCATGTGACTTGAGTGAAGGCACTTGGGGAAAATGGGCTGGGGGGGAGCAGTTCATAGAGTTTTAGCTCTCTCCCAACAGCAGTGGAGAGCCATTTAAGGAATTTACATTAAAATAGTTCCTCAGGGATTATATAGGTTAAATAGTAGTGGTACCAGCAGTAAGACCCACCTTGCACAGATTTAGAAGAAAAGCAGATCTAAAACCACAACACAGTAACTCTTGACACCCACCCCAATGGGTAAAATGGAAATGATAAAAATGTCAAGTGTTAGCAAGGATGTAAACCCTCATCCACTGAGATAGTGTATATTGTGACAATCACTTTGGAAAACTGTTGGTAGCAACCGTTAATGCATAACCAATGACTCAGCCATCCACTCCTCAAGTATATACCCAATAGAAGTGTGTACACAGATCTGCCAAAAGGCATGTATGAGATGGTAGCAGCACTGTTCTTAAGACCCCCAAACTGGAAATTTCCCAAATGCTCATCAAGAATACAATGGGTATCTGGATGTCCTCTTTGGAGAAGTGTCTGTTCATGTCTTCAGCCCATTTCTTCACTGAAACCTAACAGAGGACCATAGGGAGAGGAAGTGAGAACGAGAGTTGGGGAGAGAGAGGGACACAAATCGTGAGAGACTATTGAAATACTGAAAATGAACCCGAGGGCTGAAGGGGGAGGAGGAGATAAGAAGGGGGTAATGGTCATGGAGGGGGGCACTTGTGGGGAGAAGCACTGGGTGTTATATGGAAACCAATTTGACAATTAATTACTATTAAAAAAAGAGTACAATGGGACAATGGGTAAATGAATTATTGTATATTCCCACAATAAAATTCTGTATGGTGATAAGAATGAGAAAATTATAATAACATATAACAGAAATGAATTTCACAAGCACAATGCTCAGCTGAAAACACCAAACACAAAGGAGTATATATTCTATGATTCCATTTATATGAAGTTTAAAAGAGGCAAAAGTACTCCCTGGTGTAGGATGATAAGATATGGTTATCCATGAGGAATAGTTACTGGAATGGGTGTGAGAGAAGATTCTGGGGTGGTAAAAACATGGTTTCTTGACCTGAAGGCTTGTTACATGGGTGTGTTCATCTTGGGAAAAACTCGCAAGCATTTTTACAACTTGTATACTTTCTGTGTGTATGTTACACTGCAGTAAAAAGGCTCTACCCTCCCCCAAAACACACACACACACACACACACACACACACACACACAAACACACACACCAATAGGAAGACAAAAAGAATATCAAAGCTACTAACACATTGCAGTGGGACTTGGGTCTAGTGAGAGACCAGAACAGACTTTTCAGCAGGGAGTTGATCTTAGCACAAAAGTAAGAAAATGTGGCCCGCTGATATGTGGTTTTTGATGTCCTACACAATATTTTTAACATTTGTAATTATAGTTCACCCTTGAACAACAGAACAAAGGGGTTGAGTTGTGTGGATTCACTCACATGTAGATTTCTTTTATATACACACACACACACACACACACACACATATATATATATACAGTAGAGCACTATAAATAAATTTTCTCTTCCTTATGATTTCTTAAATCATTTCCTTGTTTCTAGGTTACTTTACTGTAAAAATATAGCATATAATACATATTATATACAAAGTATGTGTTAATCAACCATTTATGTTATTGATAAGTCTTCTAGTCAATAGTAGGCTATTAGTAGTTGAATTTTATCTTTTCTTGATGTTTATTTATTTTTGACAGAGATAGAGAGAACAAGTGGGGAAGGGTCAAGAGAGAGAGGGAGAGAGGACCCAAAGGGGGCTCTGCACTGACGGGACAGCAGCCAGTGAGCCAGATGAAGGGCTGACACTCATGAACCGTGAGATCATGACCTGAGCTGAAGTCAGACACTCAACTAGCTGAGCTCCCCATGAATCCCGGTAGTTGAGTTTCAGTGGAATCAAAGTTATACGTGGATTTTCGTCTGTATGAGAAGGTTGCTGTTGCTAAACTCCAAGACTTTCAAGGGTCAACCATAGCTGACATAGTTAACATTATATAGTTAACATTCTGACAACTTTACATAAAAACCTAAATGCCCTTCACTCCTTGCTTTTGTGAAAAAAAAAAAACAATAAAGATCTAAGAACACTGCAGGTTACATGGAAGAGTATCCTGCTCTGATTTACATTTTAAGAGAAAATCTTCAGCTGTTTCAAGCAAAAGCAAAACTGGGGACCAAGTATGAGGCTGCTGCCAGAATCCAGATAAGGGGTAGGAGTATCTTGGGTCACAGGGGTGACAGGAAAATTGCCAGTACATGTGCAAATTCTAGATATATTTTGAAAGCATAATTAATTGGACTGTCTTGTGTGGGGTATAGTAGCTAAAGAGAAAGCCAAGGACAACTCTAAGTTTTGGCCTGACCAACTGGAACAAGAAAGCTGTCAACAAATGATACAGGTGCAACCTGAGAACTGAGTAGACTTTTGAGGAGCACCATGGATAGTGAGTAGTCAATGTGGGACATGTTAAATTTGAGATAGCCTTTTTAAGTTTATTTATTTATTTTGAGAGAGAGAGAGGAAAAGAGAGAGAACATGAGCAGAAGAGGGGCAGAGCGAGAGGGAGAGAGAATCCAAGCAGGCTCCATGGTGTCAGCGCAGAGCCCAATACAGGCTTCAAACTCACAAACTGTGAGATCATGACCTGAGCTGAAATCAAGAGTCAGACACTTAACCAACTGAGCCACACAGATACCTCTGAGATAGCTCTTAAATATCCAAGTGCAGGTTTCAAGAGATATTTGAATAGTTGAGTCTGGAGTTCAGGAAAGAGGTCTGAAAAGAAGATAAAATTGTGGGACCCATCAGTTTATTGTGGTATTTCAAACCACAAGACTGAGGCAAGAAGGAAGTTTGTGGAGTTTTAGAACTGAGATCTGGGCCTCCAACATGAAGAGGTCTAGGTGAAAAGTAGGAAGTAGCAAAGAAGACAAAAGAGGAGTGGTCAATAAGGTAGCACATAACCAAGAGAGTATGATACCCTGGGAGCCAAGGGAAGTAGGTGTGTTTCTGAGGGTGCAGTAATCAGCTGGGTCAGATGTTAAGGAAGGAGAACACTGAAGAATGACCAGGGCATTTAGCAACATGGTGATTGTTATGGCCGTGGCCAGAGCTCTCTTGGTAATATGATGGGCCAAAAGGCAGACGGTGACTTCAAGAGAGAGTAGGAGGAAAAGAATAGCAACCAATGCTTTCATTGAATATTGCTGCAAGAGGGAGTTAAGAAGTAAGATCACCAATCCAGGGGTCCAGAAAAGCATCTTTCTGTTTGTGTGTCTGCATTTTGTAACACAGGAAAACTAACTGCCTGTTTGTGTGCTGATAAAAAAATGTTTAGCAAAATGCTAGCAATTAATAGAAACCAGTGGGAAATTTGTGGGGAAAATATTCTGTTTCCTTATCCATAACTGGGATTTATAATGCTTATCTCACCTAGATTTTATAAAGGCAAAATGACTTAGTATAGGTGAGTGCCTCATTCTTAATAGTACTCAAACAATGAAAATGACACTGACTTGCGTCATTGTCTCTAAATCACGATTTTCAGGTCTGGAAAAGAGAGCTTTTGCGAGGCTATAAGTCTATTTCTATAAATACATGAAGCTAATTAGATTAGGTTATCTATAAATAACCTATCAAATTTTTAAAACATTTCATTCTTAACAAAATGCCTCCTTATTAAAATATTAAATCAAAGGCAATAACAGCATCTGCCAGAACAGCATATTTCATATCTTTGGTATCCTGTTTATGTAGACTGATTTTAAACTCAAAGATTTATTCAAATGTTCCACAGTCTTTCTAACAAAACTAAGGTATGAGAACTGCTTCAGGCTGTGGCTCAGACTCTGTGAGAAACCACCTCCCTCCCTACTTGATTTCGTTGCAAGGATCAGCCAAATGGATGGGCCACAAATTTGAAGTCAGCCAAGTTGCACTGATTAACTGCTGAAATTGAGGTTAAGGGCAATTCCCCAGGAATCAGGAACCCTGGGCTCTAGCCTCGAGGTTAACCTGCCCTTTTGGGTTTAACCATTGGAAAGATCTTTAACTTTCTATGCCTCTGTTTCCTGACCAGTAAAACAAAGGGCTTAAGCTTGATGCCATTACTTCAGCTCCCACGGTCCAGGATTCTGAGAGTTGAGATTATGTGAGGCTTTATGGACAGTAGAAGAGCCTGCTTGGGAACACCTCTATCCCACTGTGGAGTTTGGGCAGATTGTTCAACTTCTCTGAGTCTTAGTTTTCTCCTCTTTCATATGAGTGTGAGAACCAACTACAATTCGGTTCAAATACCACTTTTTTGGTGTCAGCTGGAATCACTCATATGTCTGGAACCTAAATTCTTCTTCATGTGTTCTTTTCTATCCATACGAATAGCCTGGACTTCTTTCTGTGGGCTAAAGCAGTGGCCTCAGCCAGGATAGAGCAGGGTATGCCAGGATCTACCTGTAGAGGATATTCAAAATTGTCATATCTCCTCTGCCCCTCAGAAGTTGAGCCACTTTCTCTTTTGCAAACTGTTAGATCTGTAATGGTGGCCTAGAGCCTTGTCTTGTGAACAATGGTAAGGATACAAATGGACTTGGTTGACAACAGATGCAATCTGCAGTGAATACAGGACTGGTGAGAGGTAGCTGTGGTTCTGTGTTTGTAATCCCAGGTTTATATGTGTAAAAGTTTGTCAGAATGATTTTTTTTATTCCTTCCTCTCCCCTCAAGACTGTGTCCTCTCCATAGAGAGGCTTTGAGTGCTCTTAAGTTTTTAACTTTGACTAACACTGAGAGAAGTCAAGTTCATGGAGAAGTGTGGCAAAGGCTGATTTTCCTCATTGGTCTTTGTGGTAGATTGTCTGCAAAGGTGGTCACTATGCCCCTCCTCGCATCAGGAGAGGTGACAGTGTCCCCAGCCCCAAAATCAGTGCTGGATTTGTGATTTTTTTTGACCAACAGAATGCAGTTAATGTGATACTTTAGGATTTCTAGGCCTAGACTCTAAGGAGTTCCCATAGATTCCTTTACTCAGAGGAGAATCCAGCCAACCACAGAAAGAAGTCCAGGCTATTCACATGGATAGAAAAGAACATATGAAGAAGAATTTAGGTTCCAGACATACGAGCGATTCCAGCTGACACCAAAAAAGTGACACCCAGTCATCCTAGTCAGTCCTCAGCCATTCAGACCATTCCAGCTAAGGCAGCAGACGTGTGCATGAGGCCATCTTGAACCCTCCAGTCCCTGGCAAGCTACACTGGCTGAGACCATATGGGAGGAGATTTGAGCTATTCTAGCTGGACCCCCACTTGGATACATTACCAGCCCACTGATTTGTGCACACTAAGATGGTTATTGTTCAAAGCCACTGACTTCTGAGAAAGCTGTCTCAGATGAGTAATGACTTTACCCAAAGTCACAAAAAGAATAAATAGCAGAACTGAGATTAGAACACTAGTCCAGGCTTTCCCAGATTGATGGTGAAATTCTTATTCTTCCTCCTCACATTCCATTCTAGTTGCATACAGAGCTTGGATTTCAAGATTTTAATTTCAAAATGATAGGTTTCAGAGGAGAAGCATGTTTAGTTGGTACCACACAATTTGGCTCTCAATTACATACTGACTTACTCTGTTCTCTAATAACTTGATCAGACACATTTCGATTTATACTTTCTCAGAAGTCAGCAAAATGGAATGTGCTTCCTGACAGTATTTTGAAGAATATTCATTAGATTTATTATAGGTAAGCCTTACTTTTCACAGTAAAATTAATCTTTTAAAAGTTTTATGTAAGTAAAAAAAAACCACTTTATGTAAATAGAATTGCTGTAAGATAACTTATACTTTAATGAAATAGAAGTTTCCATTGAAAGAAAATCAGCAGTGAGCTTTTTAATAGAGCTTTTGAAACATTTTTAAGATGATGAATCACTTAAGGTCATTTTCTGTTCCAGAAGTTGTGCTTTTTATGTTAGATTATCTTAAATTGAGACACGGCTTTAAAAGATGAGATTTCTGCAGTGCATTAAAATAGTCCTTCCCGTAATGTAAGTACTAGGAAAAATTGGTAACACTTAGATGCATGTTCTGGCTGAGTTGTGTCTTGCCCTAAAATGTTAAAGTCCTAACCCTCAGGACCTATGAACATGATCTTATTTAGAAATAGGGTCTTTGCAGATATAATCTAATTAAGATGAGATTATTAGTGTGAGCCGCAATCCAATATGACTAATGGCCTTATAAGAAGAGGAAAATACCATGTGATGGCAGAGATAGAGATTGGAAAGCTGAAGCTGTAACCAAGGAACACCAATAACCAGCAGCTGTCACCAGAAGCTAGGAAGAGACCAGGAAAATTTTTACCCTGACCCTCAGAGGAAGCATGGCCTGCTCGCTGACACCATGGTCTTGGACTTCTAGCCTCCAGAATTATAAGAGAACAGATTTCTGTTGTTTTTGTTGTTTAGTGGCAACTTGCTATGACAGCTCTAAGGACCTAACACTATGTACATCATTTTCTTTTAAAATTTTTTTAATGTTTATTTATTTTTGAGAGAGAGAGAGACATAAATTGAGTTGGAGAGGGCAGGGAGAGAGGGAGACACAGAATCTGAAGCAGGCTCCAGGCTCTGAGCTGTCAGCACAGAGCTGTCAGCACAGAGCTTGAATCCACTGACCATGAGATCATGACCTGAGGTGAAGTTGGAGACTAAATTGACTGAGCCACCCAGGCGCCCCTATGTACATCATTTTCTTTGACTCAAAAGGAAATGTTAGAAGGAAGAAGATATATGAGGAAGCCAAACAAAGAAGTATTTTTTAGCAAAATCAATAGATATTCCCGGGGTACCTGAGTGGTTCAGTCGTTTAAGCATCCAACTTCGGCTCAGGTCATGATCTCACAGCTTGTGAGTTCAGGTCCCACATCAGGTTCTGTGCTGACAGCTCAGATTGGATTCTGTGTCTCACTCTCTCTGCCCCTCCCCTGCTTGTGCTCTGTCTCTCTGTCTCTCAAAAAAATAAATAAACATTAAAAAAAGTTTGATAGATATTCCCAACCCTGTCTCCTGTGTCACTTTTACTCTAAAATCTGGAAAAAACATAATATTTTCTGAAGCTCTTTTACAGCTAGAACTACTCATGTGCCAATGAAACATTTCTAGACAATAAAACATCCATTGTTTTTGTTTGTTTGACAAAAGATAAAGGCATGGCTAGGCCAGTCTTCCTTGTTCTTCTCCCTTCAATTCATATGTGCTATCTTGGGGTAAAGCAGTCATCATACAACACATAGGTAGCAAGCATGAAAGACCAAGAAAATCATAATGCAAAACCACTGACACTGCAGAGCCATTGAACCAACTCTAACCAACACCAATCTCTAGACTTGAGTTACATGAGAAAAATAACCCCACATTTGTTTAACCCATGACATGTTGGATTTTCTGTTAGAACTGGACACATTCCAAACTGATGGAAGAAGAAGCTATTGCCATAGTTAAGACCAGAGGTAATATGTAAGAAGAAAATCAGAGAGGGATGCAAAACAAGAGAAGAGGAGAAAAATATTGTGACATAAATATTAAGTTAGAACCTGGGGATCAATTGATAATAGCAAAGAAAAGGAAGACTGGTATAACTGTGTCATTTTATGACTGGGTTCTGAATGGATTTCTTGTTCTGTAAGTAGGTATATACAGCTCCTTGTCTCTGATACAGCAAATGATTTTGAACAGCCCACACTAGCCTAATATCAGATGGTGGCAGAAAGCAACACAATTTACTCTCCCAGCATACAAATGTACAACAATACAAACATACAACTGTATTCAACCATTAAAGTCCTTGGCACTTTCTACCTGAACATGAAAGTCTCTGCTCAGGTCAGCCCAGTGCATCAGTCTCCAAGCTTAAGCTCCAAAGTGTAAAGGGAATTTGCAAGAATTCCACATTCTGAGTTTGCACTTTTTCAGGGGAACATGCTTGTGATGCTTTGTTGTATCTTACAGAGAAGGATTCATCAACTTGACATTGTTTCTTAATATTAACCATACACATTCTAAAAGAGTGCTCCTCAACGTGGGTCTCAGACCAGCTGCATCAGCATCACCTGGGAACTTTTTAGCAATGCACGTTCCCAGGACCCATCCCAGACCTCCTGAAGCAGAAACCTAACAATCTGTTTTTTAACAAGGTCTTCAGCTAACTTTGATGGACATCTATTGTCCTGGGGGAATGTTAGTAGAATGTCTCTGGCTTGACAAAATTGATTCCCCCAATCTTCCTTTGATATGCAGTTGGTTACTGGATTGGAGGTGGAAATTTTCTTAGGGGCCAAATAGCTTCCTGGAAGACCAGGGATAAAAACTTGAAAACTTTCCCTTTGCAGCTCAGCTCTAATAAAATGTTTTTGGTGGTTGGAATGATCTGGGTTAAGGTTAAGTTTCAAGAGGGGAATTCCATATGAGGAAGTAGAAAGTCAGGCTCCAAACTATGTTTCCATGATAGAAAAGGTGATTGATTCTGGTTTGTATGAATCTACCACGAGAATTCCCACCTTACCCTACCATTTTGGCTTGATGGTCATGCTTCTGGGGAGTTGCTAAGCATTTGAATTTCAACAAAGGTTTCTACCATGGGAGCCCCAAGCATGGGCCCAGTTGTCCAAGTGTGACAGTCAAAGAGTAAGACCTCCTTAAAGAGTTACTGGATCTTTAATGTTAGACTAGTGTTCTGCAGTGGAATAGCATGGACAGAAAACAGAATCTATGCTTAGGACATTTGAAAGCTAAACTGATTCCCTTGTACTGATAAGACTGCTGAGGTTCCCGGAGGATTGATGGGGAGAAGGTTGACGCCATGAGTTCTTCTTCCTGCTCTTGAGGGACTTCATTGGGCCTTATCACCCTCAGGATTATCATTGTACCCTGCACTACTCTGAATGGGGGGAAAGAGGGAGAGAGGGCTGACCCTGAGGGCTCCTGTGTCCTCTGACTTCTTGCTGAGTTCAGTCAATGGAGGGGTTCATGGGAGCCTGGAGGACAAGAAGAAGGAAAAAGTGGGTGCTACTCCCCAACCATTTCTGCCTAAATCAGCCTTTCCTGCAGCAAGTCTGTCACCTCCACTTCTGCCCTTCAGACCCATCATGGTCCCATCATCAGCCAGGTCACCTGGCCCCTAGGTTATGATGACACATTCTCCTCCCTCTGGTTTTCCAGTCGGGGGGTAGTTATAGCTTCTTGGTGTTACCCATCTCCAATCCCAATCTGGTTTCTTGGCCTCTTTCATTACTGATGTAATAAATTTCCTTCGTTAAGTCCGTTTTGTTGTAAATACTTCTTTCTTTTTTCTGATTAGAACTTGATGACATAACTGATTTGGCAAATGTCACAAAAGGGTAAATTGGACCTTTCAACTGAGATACACTGATAAAATAGATTTCAGATGCCAAAAGGAGTTGTGAGTCAGATGTCACAGTCCTGAGCATTTGCAAAAGGGAAGGAGACTAAGAAGGGTCATAAACCCCTCACAGACATTGGGGCTTCAGTCGTCCATCTGTGCTGGTGTGTGTCCTAATTTCATTTTTTATAAGGGCAAGAGTCATACTGGATTAAGGCCCACCCAAATAATCTTATTTTAACTTCCTCCCCTCTTTAGAGGCCCTATTTCTGTACCAGACATCAGGGCTTCAATGTATGATTTTTGTGGGGGACATAAGTCAACCCATAACAAGCACTATAAAACTGAATAACTTTGGCCTCCCCCTGTGCCAGCTAGATACAGCTCTTTTGGATTTACTAAGTCCATTAAAGTGCAGCTGCTGTCTACCTTTGAAAATGTAGTTATCATTAACTTTTCCTTCAAAGTCTTTATCCTGAAAGATTTATGCTTTTCTTTATATGTCTCACTTTTTCTCATTTGGTGTGATTTTGGAAGTCAGAAAAGTAAATGCTTCTGTTTCATCCGTTACCTCTCATCAGATACCTCTAACCCATTTTATATCTCCTAACATGGCCACATAGGAATTTTCTAAGTCATTGGGAAGTCTTCCTGAAGCTTATTTTTATAGCCACTTAATAAATCTTCCAACTGGAAGGTATCGTACTCTATTTATGTATTTGATCTATGGCTGTGTTTCAAAATTTTGGGCAGAAATAACACTACAGTAAACATCTGAGTCAAGAGTACTGACTCTAAGTCTTTCTTGATACATACCTCAATTCATCAAATCTAAGATACCACGCATTGTAAGATACAGCAAAAAAAAAAAAAGTGAACAAGTTTACTTCTGAAGAGGAGGAAAGAGGGGTTGGTGAAGCCAAGAGGCTGTTTTTTAATAAGTCTTTCAAAACATTTTGACTCTAACTATGTGAATCTATGAAATCTAACTAAAACACTAAAGGGCAAAATCAAGCCAGAAAAGTATGTCTACAGTTTAACCTCATTATTTAAAACAAACAAAAAAATTTGTAGAAAAATTACTAAGGGTCTACAGGAGTAAATTTTTTTAGAGATTTATTTCTTTGACAAAAATATTGGAATATTAATGAAATCTGGATGGTCCGTCTTGACTTAATAACAATTTTTTTCTTTTATGGCTTATTGTCAATTTGGTTTCCATATAACACCCAGTGCTCATCCCCACAAGTGGCCTCCTCCATGCCATCACCCCTCCCCCTCTCCCCCTGCCCCATCAGCCCTCAGCTTGTTCTCAGCATTCAAGAGTCTCTCATGATTTCCTCCCTCCCTCCCTTTAACTAGTTTTTCCCCTTCCCCACCCCCATGGTCCTCTGTTAAGTTTCTCTTGTTCCACTTAAAAGTGAAAACATATGGTATCTGTCCTTCTCTGCCTGACTTATTTCACTTAGCATGACACCCTCGAGTTCCATCCATGTTGCTACAAATGGCCAGATTTCATTCTTCCTCATTGCCATGTACTATTCCATTGTATATATAAACTACATTTTCTTGATTGGTTCATCAATTGATGGACATTTAGGCTCTTTCCATGATTTGGCTATTGTTGAAAGTGCCGCTATAAACATAGGGATACATGTGCTCCTATGCATCAGCACTTCTGTATCCCTTGGGTAAATCCCTAGCAGTGCTATTGCTGGGTCATAGGGGAGTTCTACTCATAGTTTTTTGAGGAATCTCCACACTGTTTTCCAGAGCGGCTGCACCAGTTTACATTCCCACCAACAGTGTAGGAGGGTGCCCGCCTTTCCACACCCTCGCCAGCATCGATAGTCTCTTGATTTGTTCATTTTAGACAATCGGACCAACGTGAGGTGATATCTCAGTGTGGTTTTGATTTGCATTTCCCTAATAATGAGTAATGTTGAGCATCGTCTCATGTGTCTGTTGGCCATTTATATGCCTTCTTTAGAGAAATGTTTTTTCAAAAAAAAAAAAAAAGAGAACTGTTTTTTCATGTCTTCTCCCCACTTTTATTTGGATTACTTATTTTGGGGGGCAGTTGACTTTAAAAGTTCTTTATATATTTTGGATACTAACCCTTTATCAGATGTGTCATTTACAGATAGCTTCTCCCATTCCATAGGCTGCCTTTTAGTTTTGTTTATTTTTTCCATCACTATTCAGAAGCTTTTTATGTCAATGTAGTCCCAATAATTTATTGTTGTTTTATTTCCCTTGCCTCAGGAAGCATAGATATCTAGAAAAAATGTTGCTATGACTGATATCAGATTACTACCTGTGCTCTTTTCTAGGATTTTTATGGTCTCAGCCTCACATTGGGTTTTGTTTTTAATGATTATTTATTTTTGAGAGAGAGAGACACAGGATGAGTGGGGACGGAGCAGAGAGAGAGAGAGAGAGGGAGACACAGAATCAGAAGCAGGCTTCAGGCTCTGAGCTGTCAGCACAGAGCCTGACGTGGGACTCGAACTCACAACCCATGAGATCATGACCTGAGCTGAAGTCCGACACCCAACCCGCTGAGCCACCCAGGATCCCCACATTCGGGTTTTAATCCTTTTTGAATTTGCTTTTGTGTGTGGTGAAAGAAAGTGCTCCACCTTCATTTTGCATGTAGCTGACCAGTTTTCCCAATACCATTTGTTGAAGAGAACTTTTCTCGTTGTATATTCTCTCCTGCTTTGTCAAATTTTTTTAAGTTTATTTATCTGGGGCCGAGGAGAGAGGGGGGGAGAGAGAGAGAATCCCAAGCATGCCCATAGCCAGATGCAGGCTCAAATTCACAAACTGTGAGACCATGATCTGAGCCGAAATCAAGAGTCAGCTGCTTAACCTCCTGAGCCACCCAGGCACCCCCTTTGCTTTGTCAAATATTAATTAACCATATAATTGTAGGTTTATTTCTGGGTTTTCTATTTTGTTCTATTGACCTATGTGTCTATTTTTGTGCCAGTACCATACAGGGGTTTTGTCTGTTTATTTTAATTAAAGTTAGTTAACATGCAATGTTATATTAGCTTCATGTATAATATTGTAATTCAACACTTCTGTACATCACCCTGCGCTCATCATCAGTGTGCACTCCCTAACCCCTATCACCTGTTTAGCCTACCCTTCCAGCCCCGCCCCCCGGTAAACCATCAGTTTGTTCTCCATAGTTAAGAGTCTGTTTCCTCGATGCTCAGCATCACTCATCATCAGGGAAATACAAATCAAAACCACACTGAGATATCACCTCATGCCAGTCAGAGTGGCTAAAATGAACAAATCAAGAGACTATAGATGCTGGCGAGGGTGTGGAGAGACGGGCGCCCTCCTACACTGTTGGTGGGAATGTAAACTGGTGCAGCCGCTCTGGAAAACAGTGTGGAGGCTCCTCAAAAATCTATCGATAGAATTCCCTTGTGACCCAGCAATAGCACTGCTAGGGATTTACCCAGGGGATAGAGAAGTGTTGATACATAGAAGCACATGTACCCCAATGTTCATAGCAGCACTTTCTACAATAGCCAAAACATGGAAAGAGCCTAAATGTCCATCACCTGATGAGTGGATCAAGAGGATGTGGTATATATATACAATGGAGTACTATATGGCAATGAGGAAGAATGAAATCTGGCCATTTGTAGGAAAGTGGATGGCCCTCGAGAGTGTCATGCTAAGCGAAATAAGTCAGGCAGAGAAGGACAGATACCATCTGTTTGCACTCATAGGTCTAGCAGGAGAAACCTAACAGAGGACCATGGGGAGAGGAAGGGGGAAAGAGAGCTGGGGAGAGTGAGGGACACAAATCATGAGAGACTATTGAATACTGAAAATGAACCATGGACTAAAGGAGGAGGGGGAGGGAGGAAAGTGGGTGACAGTCATGGTGGAGAGCACTTGTGGAGAGAAGCACTGGGTGTTATATGGAATCCAATTTGAAAATAAACTATTAAATGTAGCAGAAAATAACAATGAACAATCAGCTCAGAACTACCTTTGTTCACCAATAACATAAGCAACTTCCTTGCTAAATGACATAGTAATCAAGTATTTATTCATAGCCTGATTTGGCCAAGTTGTGATTAACTAGAACCATAGGTTGCCTATAGATATAAGAATTTGGCAAAAATCAAAGAATGTCTTCTATAAGAATTAATTAGCTATGTAGGATATTCATTCATAAAAGTATATTTTATTATTAAAAAAAGAGTCTCTTTTCCGATTTGTCTCTCTTTCTCTTATTGTTTTCTCTTTACCTGTTTGTTTTGTTTCTTAAATTCTGCACGAGTGAAATCATATGGTTATTTTTCTTTCTCTGACGAGTACTATATTGTTTTGATTACTATAGCTTTGTTATATAACTTGAAGTCTCCAGCTTTGCCTTTTTTTTTTTTTAATTGCTTTGGCTATTTGGGTGGGGTTTTTTGTGGTTCCACACAAATTTGAGGAATTTTTGTTGTAGTTGTGTGACAAATGCTGCTGTTATTTTTCTAAGTGTTGTGTTA
Organism: Helogale parvula; assembly: GCA_004023845.1. Taxonomy (NCBI): domain Eukaryota; kingdom Metazoa; phylum Chordata; class Mammalia; order Carnivora; family Herpestidae; genus Helogale; species Helogale parvula. The sequence continues at coordinate 59,436 of PJEM01007191.1, read as the reverse complement.
AATGTTCAGATTGCTTTGGATAGTATAGACAGTTTAACAATATTTGTTCTTCCAATCCACAAGCATGAGATATCTTTCCATTTCTTTGTATTGCAATAGACTAAGACTTTCTGAGTTTCTATTTTTTGCCAGGCATTAAGTTCAGTATTATACCAAAAATATTAAAATGGTGACTATCTTTGGAAGATGGAATTAGATGTGGTTTTTATTTTCTTCTTCCTCCTTTTAGCCTATTTCTCAAATTTTGTTTCATAATTACAAAGTTATAAGAATTATTTTATAAATCAACCTTATATAAATAAATGTTTATGACAGCAATTATTTCAATAAATATTTGCTATAATTGTTATATTGCATGTAACTCCAGATTCTCTTCTCCATTCCCCCAAAAGCTCAAGACATATACAAATAAGATATGTCAACTCAGAAGAACTTGAAGAGCAAGTTTTGAATATCAATATTGTGGATATTTAGAGCTGTCATTTATTCTCTAGTCCAGAAATAAACAGCCTGAGTGTTTTCTGAATCGTTTGTATTTTGAGACTGGAAAAGAGAGAGAGAGAGAGAGATTTCCATTGACCTCAGGTAGATTACATGACAAAAGGATCATAAAGTTTTCCCAGCATTGAGTCTTTGACCAAGACATCATAGACAACAAGAAAGGCAGAGCCTACCTTTGAAAGTTTGGGACAAAACCCTAAATGCTCTGATGTTTATCAGTTTAATCTGGAATCTGTCATCCAAAGATTATATCCATTAATTTTTCTTGGTCACATGTCTATTTAGAATATATTCTTTTTAATTATTTATTTATTTACTTATTTTTAACTTATATTCTTTTATTTTTGAGAGACAAAGAGAGAGCACAAGCAGAGGAAGGACAGAGAGGGAGGGAGACACAGAATCTGAAGCAGGATACAGTCCCTGAGCTATCAGCACAGAGCTTGATGCAGGGCTCAAACCCACAAACCAGGAGATTATGACCTGAACTGAAATTGGACTTTCAACTAACTGAGCTAGGCAGATGCCCCTAGAATATATTTTTGGACACCTGGGTGGCTCAGTGGTTAAGCATTTGACTCTTCATTTTGACTTACTTCATGACCTCATGATTTGTGGGATGGAGCCCCACACTAGACTTTGGGCTAACAGCACGGAGCCTGCTTGTGATTCTCTCTTTCCCTCTCCATCTGTCCTTCTCCCACGCTCACTCGCTCTCTCTTGCTCTCTCTCTCTCTCTCTCTCTCTCTCCCTCCTTCTCAATAAATAGATAAACTTTTTAAAACAAGAATATATTCTTAACTGACTAAAATTGGTCTTCAATTCAGAGAGAAAATTCAACATATTGTCATTCTAAATCTAAAAGGACAAAACATATTTCAGAATATTATTCCTTCTTCCAAAATACATCTGTTTTGCTACCCCCACTCCCTGCCTTGGCTCAAATAAGTATATTTTATTGCATCTCTCTGGCAAAAACTTTTGACTGATTTCAAACAAGTGTACCTGAAGGTTAATTGAAATGTGGACATTTTTATGTAATCTTTTCCCACTGTTAATAATTTCTGCCAAGCCAAGATAAAGGGTGAGATGTAAAGATACATTGACGTCTTCCAAATTTGAATTCTGGCCATTATGGTGGTTCCATGCCAAGTCACATCCAGAGTGGCACTGTCTGATCTAATTGAACATGGTGTAACTAAGGAGATGGGAAATGAGAAACCAAGAGAGTTGATCCCTTTAAAAAGTGTTCCTACTTCCTCTGTGATCTGAAACAAACCAAAGCACAGCAAAAATTTATGGGAATTAGTCATGTTCATCATTTTCAAGGAAATCACAAGAGTATTCATTAAAAGAATTGCTTATGTTAGGCTGCGCTCATTAGGGAGGGTGGGAGTCATTGCTATGAATCCCTGGAAGCTCGCTGGGTATGAGATGGCATGTGGTGGGGGAGGGGAGGCGCTGAGTACTTTGGTCCCTCTGATTGTGAATAGAGGGAGTGATCACCTTCCTTGATTCTAATAGGCATCTACATGGTTCCCTCTTTTGCAGGGTCCTAGTGTCACAATATATTCTACAAGCTACTGCTAGACTAATTTCCCTAAGACAGCATTTCTTTTCATACATGTGTGCTGATGGAGATTTATTAACTCCATGTTTCGAGGATCATAGAATTTTAGAGCTAGAATGATGTTAGCAATTACCCTGTCCAGTTATCTCACTATATGCATGAGAAAACTGAAGCCTAAAGAAGTGAAGTGACTTGCCCAAGGCTACAAAACAAATTGTTTCCATGCTAACTCAATCCTCAAATATGTCTCCACTTAACTGCCTCTATGCAGAGATGCCCAAAGCAGCAGACACATTCTTCTTAAGGGTTGAAAAATCTTCCTATGGCTGAAGAGATAGTATGTGAAAAAGTGAGGGAAGCCAAAGGCCCAGAAAAGTCCTGATGGCTTCGTTGGGAGGGCTGAGAAACTGTTACAGAGAGTTAGTTTTTTCCAAGGAGGCTAACTTGGTTGTTTTCCAAAGGGAATGTGCTTCCAACTAACATTTAGTGAGGTCTGTGTAGGAGAGAAGAAGGCTGCCCTGCTCTTCTTTCCTTCATGCTTTGAAGAAGGCCCGAATTCCTCATCCACTTGAGAATAAGCAATTCACCTTGAGATGTGAATAATTTCAGGACTAGACTGCCCCAGTCTCCAAGGTCTCAAGGGCTAGTGAGGCTTTGAGGGAGATGGAGCCGAGAGATGAAGTGAAGAAACCAGAGAGGAAAGAAAGGAAGGGTCTGCTTGCCCGCCTTTCCCAGTAGCCCAATATAAAGTAGTTCAGTCACCCAGATCACCCTCAATTACTTACTGAGTTTGGCTAAAGCCCAAAGACAGAAATGGATGGTGACTACACCAATTGAAAATTTCCTGTCTTGGAGCATTTGCTCTGTGCTGGGTGCTCCACTGATCACCTTCACTTCATTGACTCCTGTGATCCTCACAGTGGCTCTATGGCATGTGCTATTATTAGCAGCACTATTTCACAGACAAAGACACTGAGCCATGGAGCAATCATATTCCACAGCCAGTAAGAAGGGTGGCAGGACTTTAGAGTCAGATGATCCAAGTCATGAGCCCATATTTTTAGCTCCTTCCCCTGCCCTCAAAGAGAAAATCATGTAGTAAAAGTACAGACACATGAATAGATAATTTTCATCAACTCCTTCACTCACGCAGACATTCAGTGGGCATTTGTTGAACACTTAATATGTGCTAGGCAGAGTGCTAGACTCCAAGGATACAAAATCTAGGCATACCTGGACTCCAGAGTCATAGGGACAGAGGATTAGGTCTCATTTCTCAAGTTTCCTTCAGAGCTCCATTTACTGCACTGTATTTGCCTTACTCCCTAGCTAGACCCACCACAACATGATGCCAAGGATGTGTCTCATGCAACTCTGTATCAACAGCTTCCAAGCAGCAGGCCTGGCATGTTGGAAGCGCCCAACAAATATTTGTTGAATAGAATATAAGCAGATCTTGAAAAAGGCCCAGGTGTAAGAAAATGATTCCTCGTTCATTACCGGATCCAAGGAAGGAGCATCCATGATATAGTCCACATAAGGCAACTTGGCTGACAATATCTTCTTGTGAAGGTCTCTCTGGATGTCCAGATTGGAGATCTGGATTCTGCAGTTAGCTCTTCAAATCTACCACAAACTTGGACCTAACCAAATCAAATGTTATCAAATAGTAGCATTAATATCTAGAATCATGATAGAAGTAGTGAAGAAATGAATTTTGGAGTCAGACAGACTTGAGTTTGAATGCCAGCTCCACCCCTACACACCATTTTGAAATATCATTTAATTTCTGGGAACTTCAGTTTACTCATCTGTAAAATGGTAACAGTAATCTACTCAGTTAGGTCATTGTGAGGATCAATAACCAGATATTTTATCAAATATTACTCTGGATGTTACTGAGATTGTGTTTTTTGTAGATAAGATTAACATTTAAATCAGTGGACTTTTGAGTAAAGATGATTTTTCATGTGGATGGGCCTCATTCAGTCAGTTGAAGGCCATTAAACAAAGACTGACATTCCCTGAACAGAAGAAATTCTGCCAGCAGACAACTTTCAGTCTTGAACTGCACCATTAGCTCTCCTGAGCCTCCAGCTTGCTAATCCACTGTGTAGACTTTAGATTTACCAGCCTTCACAATCACAAAAGCCACTTACTTAAAACAAATCTCTCAGGGCACTCTATTGGCTAGTTGAAGGAACAGTGACTTGATCTCGGGATATGAGTTTGAGCCCCATGCTGGGTGTGGAGCCTACTTTTAAAAAATTAAAATAAACCTCTGCATGTGTGTGTATACAGATATGTGTGCATATATGCATATACACACATACATCATTTTGATTCTGTGACTCTGAAGAATTCCAACTAATACAAATGGTATGATTTATGAAAAGTCTCTGAAATACAACATGTTCTCAATGGATATTAGTTTTATTCCCCCTTTCCAGAAACCTTCAGCCTCTTCATTCCATAGGTAAGCAGATGGCGGTCCAAAGAGGTATCTACGCTTGTCCATTCTCCTAATGTAACCTTGAAGAGTTTGAGAAGATGGACGAGATAATCAGTTTTGAATATCACCATTTAAGGCACAAAACATCTGCTCCACGCCTGAAGGGACCATTTCATTTTCTACAAAGAGTCCTTGAAAGGACTTTAGAGATCATCAGATCTAAAAACCACAAGATGTTGGACCAAGGATCACATACTGGTATTGGTTTGGTTTTTGTGTTTTTTTGTTGTGTTTTGTTTATTTTTACTCACGCAAACTCTTTACTATTTTTTTAAATTTAAGAATTAAAAGATTTGAAAGATTTCATCTCAGGTCATAAAAGTCTTCATTCTTAGCTTTCCTCCATGAGTAGAAAGATCTGGTGACCTCAGATGTGCTCATTTAGAGCTGAGAGGTCCCTGACACCATAGACAGGGCGCAGGTTATTGGGCCATTTTATTCATTTGTCTCAAACCCTGTAGACATTTGAGTCTGTTACTTCTTCGGGCCCTTCAGTTCAGAAAAGAGGAAGCAGAGACTTAGGAGGTCTAACGTACTTGTTCAAGGCTGTGCATCAGATAGGCAGAGCCAGGTCTAAAACCCCACATTCTTGCCTCCCAGGCTCCTTAAAATGTGCTCTATTCTAAATGAGCACAAATGCTTTCATTGACAAATTAAGTCATTCCAGAGTCTCTTGTTCTTCATAAGGTTTATTTATTTCACAGTAACATCAAGTTTAGTGTCACAAACCAATGCAGAGCTTTAAGATGGGGCTGAAATACCAATAGTCTTATTTATCTCTGTGATTATAAGCACAATCCTGGGGTAAGACCAAATTTGTCTTTGCCATCACCTTGGGCAAGTTTCTCACCTTTCTAATAAGAGTCATACATATCACACAGTGTAGTAAGTGAGGATTAAATGAAATACTTCATGTAAAGTGCTCAGTACAGTGTCCAGAATACAGTAAACATTCTACAAATATTGTTGAATTAAGACCTCAGAAGAATTAAGATAAATATGGCAAAATTAGCAATGTAGCTAAATGATTTTGCATCTACAAATATGTAGGCATTCACAGTACCCCGCAAATTCAAATCCTCAACTTCTCCCATTTTACATATCCATTCATGTATTCTTTTGGTCTAACCTGCAAAACATGAAGTATATCAATACAAACCTATTAATTAAAGTTCAAGATTTATTTGTGGTTATTTTTGCCCTTAGAATAGATGGCACTAATAATAGAAAATCAAAATATTATGTTCTAACAAAACAAATCTTAAATCCAGGCACCTGGGAAGCTTGGTCAGTTAAGCATTCAACTCTTTATTTCAGCTCAGATCATGATCTCATGGTTTGTGGGATTGAGCCCCACTTTGGGGGCTTTGTGCTGACAGTGCAGAGCCTGCTTGTGATTCTCTCTCTCCTTCTCTCTCTCTCTCTCTCTCTTTGCCCCTCCCGCTCTCACTCTCTATCTCCCAAAATAAATACATTTAGAAAAAAACAGGTCTTGAATTAATTCCTATTGTCTGGGTGGTTGAGTTATCAGTGTGACACACAGTTGGGTTAATTTGCTGCTTGTCTGTATTGATTTTAGGGTCTGCTCTATTTCATCCTTGATGACTTCATTTTGGTTTTTAATATGTTATACTTCAGTTTCAATCAATATGTTGAACTATGTTATTGTACAGCACTGTATTATTAGAATTAGAGTAATGAAAAAGACAGATGCCTTATAAAAATTTAGCCAGCTCAGAGGAACAGGCATGTAAATAGGCCTTTATTATAAGCAGTGTTTAGAAGGTATGCACAGAGAGCTGAGGTGAGTTAGTGCCATGAGCCATAGACAATGCGGCTTAATAAAACTTGCTGAATAAATGAATGAATGAATGAATGAGTGAGTGAATGAATGAATTTGTCACTGTGTTTGCTCACTCTAGATTGTGAGCTCTTTAGGGTGAAAACATGATCGTCTGGCCAGATTTGGCCAGAGCTGGGCCCCTATTTATGCTTTTTAGAATGGAAAGCAATGATCCAAGGGTCCTGAGGGCAGCACTGGGCCTAAATTAACTCCAAGAATGCCAAAATCTTCAGTGGCTGGAATAGCTGCCCTTTTCTGCTCTTTTTGAACTCATCACTTGCTGCCCTAGGCTCTCCTCTTGCCTTTCGCTCCAGTCCAGCATCCCTCCTCCTCCCTGCGACATACCCTCCCAGCCTCCCGGCCTTCCAAGCTCCCTTTGGACACTTGGAGCAAACCACCCACCTCCAGCCTCTTATGCAGAATCTCTGCCTCAGGTCAGGAGTGACCAAAGGCAAAGCTCAATGACCTTTCACAGAAGACGTTCCTTGACTCACCTCCACTTCAGAGTCCAAGATAACCATTCCCTTCAGTTCTGAACTTATCTCCAGTGATTTTTATGGTACTTCTCACTAACTGCGGTTTACGTGTAATGCAAACCTACTGGACACTAAGAACCTGATTTGCTTTGCCTTGTCTAACTTGCACAGCCCTCTGATGAGGCATATTGTGCTGGAAGTGTTTCATAGATGGAAAAGCTGAAGCCCAAGGTATATGTGGAACCTGCCCAAAGCCACAGCTAGCAGATAGCAAAGGACCCGGCTGGCCACTGCATGCACTCACCATCCCCTCACCGCGGGGCAGCCCCGGTTTCCCAATTTGTTCTGATCTCTGGGCTGTTTGAGGGTTGCTCTCCTTCTCTTTGTGAGTATATCTCCACATGGATTTACATGACACTGCACACTCTGGTCCTCCTTCTAGCTCCCTGACTGTCTCTCTCCTGCACTTCTTCCCCCCCCCCCCCCCCCCCTTTCCTGGACCTGGGCAGTCCCTCCAGAATTTGTTTCCCACTTTTTTCTCTCTTCACTCTGTTCTCTGATGATTTCATCTCTGCTGACGTCTGTAAAACTCTTCACCCCAGCTCTGGTCCTGGGTGGACCTCTCCAAATGCATGTTTCACATTGTCCACACCCATCGCACCAAAAACCCCTCTCTTTCCTTCTTTCCTCCCGAGGGTAGCTCTCTTCACTCGGCCACCCAACCCTGGGACATGGCACCTCCCACTCACTGTGTCCACAGCCAGCTGGTGGCTCCTGCACTGTACCTCACATCTTTCTGCCCTCAGCGCCTCTTGCTTGGATCTTGTGGTGACACTTTCATCGGTCCCCTCCCTGCCTGGTTGTATTCTTTTCAGTGCATAGCACAGTCTACACAACCACACAGGAAGCTGTTCCAAAAACACTCCGTTGATAATTGATTGAGTCAGTAATGATTTATGGAGCATGGCTATGCCAGGCACTGTCCTTTGGAGGTTATGTGACTTCTCTATATTAAATCACCAGTGATTCTCTTTCTCAATGTTAAATGAAAGAAAAAGTGAGTGAAAGGCAATGCCAGCTTGCCAGCTGGAGGCACCTTGAAGACCATCTACCTCATTTACTGATAAGGGAGCTGGAATCTCTTCACTGGTCCTTCCGAGAATACCAATTGAATGCCTCCTCTGGGCCAAGTACTCTCCAGGTGTTGGGGTTTAGTAGCAAATAAGACCTTGTGTGCTATTTTTTATGTATTTTACTTATAATAAGTTCATTAGTTCATTCAACAGATACCTACTGATTACCTATTATGTGCTAGGAATACAGCGATGAATAAAATTGACACAAGTCACTGGGTGACTCAGTCGGTTGAGCGTCTGGCTTCAGCTCTGGTCATAATCTCACAGTTCGTGGTTTCGAGCCCTGCATCAGGCTCTGTGCTGACAGCTCAGAGCCTGGAGCCTGTCTTCAGATTCTGTGTCTCCCTCTCTCTCTCTCTCTCTGACCCTCCCTTGCTCAAGCTGTCTCTCTCTCTCTCTCTCTCTCTCTCTCTCTCTCTCTCTCTCTCTCTCAAAAATAAATAAAACATTAAAAAATTTTTTTTTAATTCACAAAAGTTCATGACCTTTTAGAACTTACAGCCTGGTGAAGGGAGAGAGAACATAAATAATTACATATGTACATACTATGTCACATGGTGCAAAGTGATTTGGGAGGCAGCCTGGGCAGAGTGTACAGCTGGGCTCTACCCTACCCTAGCTCTGGGACTTTGGTCAAGCTACATAACTTCTCTGTAACTCATTTTCCTCATCTATAAAATACAAGTATAAGGCTCACATTATAGGGAATGTTGTAAGAATAAAGCAAGATATTTTGGAAGTACTTAAGATAGTCTCCGGCACATAGGAAGCACTATGAAATTTTAAATTAGTGTGCAGGGGTGCCTCAGCACAGTTGATCATCCAACTCTTGATTTCAGCTCAGGTCATGATCTCATGGTTCATGGGTTCAAGCCCCACATTGGGCCCCGTGTTGACAGTGAGGAGTTTGCTTGGAATTCTCTCTCTCTCTCTCTCTCTCTCTCTTTCTCTCTGCCCTTCCACTTCTCTCTCTCTCTCAAAATAAATAAAAACTTTTTTTTAAGTGTACAGAGAAGGGGCAGAGGGCCAGAAGATGCATGAAGGAGTACAGTGGATTTAGGGTGGTCAAGAAAGACTTCACAGAAAGACATTTAAGCCTAGACATGGGGAGCAGAGAGACCTCACCATGCAGACACCTAGCAACTGTTGCTGCACGCTGAGGAAGTAGCCGGCACAAGACCCCCAGATGGAGAGTGGCAAGTGGCAAGGAGGCCAGTGTGGCAGGAGCAGATGAACAAGGGAGAGAAAGGAGAAAATGAGAACAAAGAGGCATGAGATCAGGGAAGTGGAGAAGCACCTGAGACTCACAGTCCATCTTGGCTTTTGCTCTAGTGAACTAAGGAGCCTTTGGGGAGTGTTCGTCGGGGGAGTGATCTGTTTTGTGTTTCAAAAGCACCATTCTGGCTGCTCCGGGGAGAATAATTGCAAAGGGGCAGATGCAGGAAAACAACCAAAGAGGACTTTGCAAGAACCCAAGGAAACTAGGGGCTTGAGCAGGCTGGTGAGATGTGGTCAGATTCCAGATATATTTTGGAGGTTGAGCTAGTGGGATATTCTGTAGGCTGGATGTGGGGTCGGGAGAAGAGTGAGGGAGTGCGATACAAGTGGAGTACTGAACACTATGAAAGCATGAAGGAGATCTGGGCGAGGACTGAAGAAAGCAGACAAAGAGGATGGCCCAGGACCATTGCAATGTGGCCTCCGAGATGACCATCCCATTTAAACATCAGCCCCTTCGAGTCAAAGTTCTTCTTCAAATGTTTAATCCCTTGAATTCCCAGAGCATATGGAACAAGAGCTAGCACAAGCATGTGGATGTCCTACGGTCCAGTTCAGCCTGCACAGTGTCACTGTCAAGTCCGCCCTGAGTACTCGGAAAATGGGCGACTCCTACACCAGCGTGATCGTCTGCCTCCCTCTGCTGGCCGCTCTTGCACTTCAGTTTGCACACTGGCTGTTCTTTGCTTGATATTCTGATAAATACTTACCTTAAATAGTTGCCATAGCTTTCATTTACATATTTAGGGGTTGTTTTTAATTTTTATTTATTTATTTATTTTGAGAGACAGAGAGAGAGAGAGAAATCTGCTGTGTCAACATGGAAACAGATGAGGGGATTGAACTCACTACCATGTGAGATCATGACCTGAGCCAAAATCAAGAGTCAGATGCTTAACCGATGCTTAACCAACTGAGCCACCCAGGCGCCCCTACATATTTGTTTTTTATAAGGGTATCCTACATAGAGTTGGGTTTATAAAAACTCTATTGTTGTCTTAAAGTTTAAGATAATTTAAAAACCATAATGTCATCATCATTATTACCACCACCACAGGCTTTTCCCCACATTTTCTCCTGCATTATCTCACTGGATCTCATATTGTCTCCAGGAGGTAGGAAAGATGTCCATTTTATACAAGAAAAAAACTGAGGCTCAGAAAAGGTGGGACTTCCTGCTCTGGGATTGAGGTAGAATGTTTTGCCATGAATCCACTGGAAAATGTGCCTTATATGACAGGAAACCTTGTATAATTTGAAAACCATAGATGGACACCCACCATAACACTTCTTTCTATCTTATGTCATGTTTACCTCATCTCCCTTGTGATAGGAACTATTTATTGCCTTCTAAAGCCACATCAGGCACAGCACCAACCATAAGAAGTACACCAGGCCATTTAATGCCCTCCACCTCTTTGTGAAGTAGCTTTCTTTACTAACCCCATTTTACATGTCCACTCTCTGAAGAGTAGACAGGAATTGACTTGCCCAGGGTGCCTGGGTGGTTCACTAATGACAGAGCTGGGATTTGAACCCAGTTCCAGAGTCCACACTGTTTTCTTCCCCCACCCCACCCCTTCCCTGACTTTCTCTTCCTGTCTGGACTTCCCAGCCTACAGTCATCTTGTCCTATGTAGAGCATGACTCAGGGCATTTCTCTGTCTTTTCCCCTCTCAGTAAAGTGTTGAACTCTCTTATTCCATTTGGTCTTCAACTCAGAAAACTTGAAGTGTTAATTAAATATGATCTTGCATTGACAATTTAATTTTGGTGCCTACATTGTGTCATAGCTGTCAGGTAAGCAGGTATGTGGGTAGGTACTGTCCCCACTTTACAAGTAAGGAATCTGAAGCTCACAGAATTTCTGACTGGGAAATCTTCCTTGACTAAGCATCAGAAGACTCATGTTTAAGATCTAGACTTGGTTTACTATCTGTGTGACCTTGGACAGGTCTTTCTACCTCTCTGGGCCTCTACTTTCTTATCCATAAAACAGGAATACTCATTCAAGTCACAGAGTGCTGCTGAGGACCTAATGCATGGAAAAGCTATTAACAACTGTGAAGTGCCACATGGTTGACATTTTCCATGCACATTTATTGAGACCTTCCTTACTGACTCAAGTATGATTAAGTATTAGACTTTGGAGTCTTACTTTCTGGGTTCACATCCATGCTCCACCAATTCACAGTGGTGTCCTTGAACACTGTATTAAATCTTTCTAAGCTTTGTTCCTCCCTTGTTTCCTTTTTAGAAGGAATGATAGTAGCAGCCACTGCACAGGTTTGTGGTGAAGATGAAGGGAGATGACAGACTATTGAGAGGAGTCAACACTGGGATGTCCTTGCTGCTGTGGCTGTAATCATCATGATTTGATTATTCTGCAAGGCACTGCGTTGGGTTGTATGAAAAGACACAATCCCTCGAGACGTGGCTGGATAGGGAGGAAGAAGGGAAGGGAGTTGATTCCTGAAAACGCACTTGGTATCATTTCTTTATCACATGCTCTTAACTGCATTATTCATCAGGATATATTACATTAACTGCTAAGTTTTCAAAGTTAACATTTCCATTTGCATTAAGGAGGTTTCTAAGTCATCCAAAGAAGTCTTTTGGGGAATGTGCTGTCATCAAGAGTCTTGCTCAAAGACCTGCCAGATCGTGGAGAGTCACTTTTGAGTGAGGGAATTTATGCTACAGGTAAGTGTCTGGATTTGATCTGTGCCACACAGCAGCACCCGGGACACAGAACAGGACCCGGGACACAGAGCAGGACCAATGAAAAATTATTCTTGTGAACTCTAAGCCTGGTACCAATTTATGGCTTCAATATTCATCTCCCCTAAATCTGTCTACTATCTGTTTTATATACATATATATAATATACATATATATGTATATATATATATTTATGTGTTGGGAAAATAAGTAAAGTTATGCACTATAAGATGGCTGACAGGACTAACATAAGCTTTAGTTCTTAGAACCTGGTAGGAGCTTAGTTCTTCCAGGCTCTTCCCACCCTGCTTGCTTTGTGCTCCAAATTACTACTAACGCGGAAATTACTACTAACGCGGAATGTGGAAGTAACAGACCATAAATTGCCCCCCATGCTTGTGCTCAAGTCTCAGATCTTTGGAAAGGGATCTCCTCTGAATCCACCAGTGTAAAATAAAACTCCAATCCACCAAGATCTCTGAGCGCCGCTTGGTTTTTCTGCAAGTGATCCAGCCTGGTTCTGTAATATCTATAACAACATCAAACATATGTATTTGTTGTTATTGCTGTTTACTAAGCTACATTAAGTTGTTTTTTTTTTCTGGTTTTTTTTTCATTTTACATGGAAATAATGGACTAACCACCAATGAACTTTTCTGGGTTTGGATAAAAGTGGGAAGCAGTAGGATATCAGAGTTTGGAATAACATATTTTCTCGACTGTAAGTGGACAATAATTATGAAATGTATCATCAATAAATAATAGCTTTTCAGAAAAGATACCAAATTTAAGATACTCTGAACTTTTGAAATGTGAAATGAACAAGCTTCTTGAATTTGATGAACTAGGTAAGAGGTTGCCTTTGTTTGGCATTTTTAGCTTTCCAGAATATACTTTTTGTTAATTTTATTTCATTTTATTTAATTTTCGACAAAGAGAGACAGCATGCAAGGAAGAAGGGCAAAGAAAGAGAGAGAGAGAGAGAGAGAGAGAGAGAATTTTAAGCAGGCTCCATGCTCAGCTCAGAGCCCATTGTGGAGCTCAGTCCCCATGACCCTGGGATTGTGACCTGAGCTGAAATCAAGAGTTGGACACACAACAAATTGAGCCATCCAGGCACCACTCCAGAATATTCTTATATCCAACTTCAGTCTGCTCGGGTCACACACTCAGCCAACACCTATCCTCTTCTTTTCTGGGTTTACTAAAATATGTTAGTCCTTAGCAAAGAAAAAAATTTTAAAAACAAAGTACTCAGAAAACATGACGACTGCCCTTCAAATCAGCCCCAGTATTTGTGGTAGATCCAATATCCAGCCCCCGGAATGTGCCTTTAATGACTCAGAAAATAAAGAAGCCCCGATCCCTTTCTTCAGTTTGAAACTTCCCTTGCTTCTCCTGACTTTCTTGAAAATCAGGTGACATCCATGTTATAATTCAAAAACTGAAAATGGTTTTCTACAAATGCATTTAAACACCAATAGTGTTTCTTATAAATCCCCCTGATGTGACATTGAATACATTAAAACCCCAAGATAAACTATAGCCCCATAACCAAACATGAGACACATTTATCAGCATAATGAGATGTTGGGCCTCCAGTAAGGTAATATCTCAAAATACCAAGGCTCAGAATTTTCTTTTAGTAAATATGGAAAAGGAGTCCTTGGGTTACAAATACCTGAGTCAAAAAACACCTTATATACACAAGTCAGCCAGGGTTGTACGGGTGGGTGTAGAGGACCCCTTCTCACTAAGAGGCAGACCATCAACTGAGTCCCTGGGAATGAGGAGTGCCTTGATACTGGAATCCAAGCCTCAGGCACTGTTTTCACCCAAGGACTTCACAATAGACCTGAAAGAGAGATGCCTTTCCCTCTGTTAGAAACAATCTCAGGGTATGAAGCAGCATGTTTGAAGTCATACAACTAGTTAATAGCAGAGCTGGGACTCTGACTTCAAGTGAGGATGATCAGGTGTCCCATTTATCTGGGACTGAGGAGGTTCCCAAGATGAGGGACTTTCAGTGACAGCATTGGGACAGTCCTGGGCAAACCAAGACAAAAGTGATTTTTCTACTAAAGGAGGCTGTTGTTGAGGTGGTCTGGTCATCCAACCTGTGTTAACAATATAAGAATTTCAAACAGCGAGTTAAAAACAGTCTTGCATGCTCCTCCTCCTCAGCTAGTTGCATTACGGCTGCCCACAGCCCTGCATCATGATTGGTGATTCTGTAGCAGGTTTTGACCTAGATTTATTTTGTATATCTAATCATTACACTGAGGATTTAGAAAAGGTACTTATTCCTAAAGAACTAATCATGGACCAAACAAAATGGCTTACACTTGAAAATCTGTGGGGGCACTTGGGTGGCTCAGTTGGTTAAACCTCCAACTATGGCTCAGGTCATGATCTTGTGGTTCGTGGATTCGAGCCCCACATCTGGCTGTGTGCTGACAGCTCAGAGCCTGGAACCTGCTTTGGATTCTGTGTCTCCCTCTCTTTCTCTCCCTCTCCTTCTTTCTCTCTCTCTCTCTTAAAAGTAAACATTAAAAAAGAAAGAAAGAAAGAAAATCTGTGAAGATAGGAGGATATCACATGGCAGCCCAGCTGGGGTTCAGCAGGCCCTGGGTGGGGGTTAAATTCTCTACATACTTGCTGTATTATAACAAAGCACTGAACAGAAATAGTAAGATATCCTTCCCCTAACTCCAGATGTTATGAGACCAAAGAGCTATTGTAATGACCATTCAATTGGAGCCATAATATAAATTAATGGAGATGATTTTGCAACTTTAACTGCAAAGAATGTCTTGGTTGCAATAGATAAAATTGGCATTGGCAAAACAATACAAATCTTGCTGTCCTTAGTCAAGCAGTTCAATCCAAAGATGGTCAAAATTGCAAGTTTGCTAAAGTCTAATAAATCAGACTATGTTGGATGGCTATGAAATTCCAGACTGATTTGTTGTGGGATGTGTCCTTGACTATATACAGATCAGACTGTTTTGGCTATGAAATTCCAGATTCATTAGTTGTACGATGTGTCTTTGACTATAATTAATACATCAAGGCTTTAAATTATATTTGTGTCATTAGCAAAACTGGAAAAGGAAAATATAAAGACTAAAATGAGAGCTAAATTTGAGTGTTAGAGTTTGGGGACATCTGGAGTCACATTATCATTGCCAGTAATATTGTTAAATAATCGTGTTCTGAGAATTTTATCTGTTTTGTATAGCAGAAATACCAGTGGCTGCCATTTTGAACTCACTCTTTTGCTCTGAGCTGATAGGCTAGTATCAGTAGATTGTTGTTTCACTTATGAATGAAAACCTTTAACAACAAAACAAAATACTTCTGTAAGAAACTTTTAAAGAGAAGATATATCACTTATTATTTGCCCTATTTTTTACAGTCATGAATTCATGAAAGAAATAGAAGTGACTGACCATTGTTAACTGTTATATACTTTAAAAAGTAAGATGCACTCGGTTTTCTTATCTGACAGTGTCTACGAGGTATTATTATAAAGTAAATCATGTTTACTGAAATTATTTTAGTAGCATTTCAGTGATATTAACTGAAATTTTCTCATTTGCTCAAACTATTTCTGGTGAGTCTTCTTCCATGGTTCCTTTACATATGAATCAGTATATTCCCCAAACCTTTACATACTTTGAAATTTTCAATGCAGAATCCTTAAAGACTGCCTCTTTAATCAACAACAAAACACACTCTTTTATTTTTTTAAACACTGGCCTTTGATAAACTACAGGTTGAATGACAGGGACAGGACTAGGTGAGGCAAATGTGACACCCAGGGAGTTGCAAAGCCCTGGGAGTGACACCTCCCTAAATTCTGTGTCCTCAGTAACTCTTTTTAATTCACCCTCGTCCCGACTCTGCCCAGTAGAACAGACATGGATAACGCTCTTGACCTGGCTCTGGAGTGTCCTATTCATTTTTGAGTTTCTGATTGAAAGCATACGTATGCGTGCCCAATTTGGTAACATCGCATGAACGTAATGTCTTACTTGTGTCGACTCAAGAGGTACACACCCTCTTGATATCTATATTTTCAAACCCTTTATCATTTATGAAGGTTTCCATCTAATTCTACCAACTTTTTTTCTTCCATACATAATTCATTCAGACAAAATCTCTTTCTATCAGCTATTTTTAAAAACATATTGGCACTTCTATACAATTTGAAGATTAAACTCTATTTTAAACCATGAAGACTGAAGGCTTCTCTACCCTAATATGTTTTGAAGGGTGTATGCCCTGGTTTCTAGAAATAACACAGTTATATTGATCTCCTTCTGATAATTGCAAACCCGTAGGTGAAGCCTTTGGAAGGACACCTGGAAGAATACATCTAGCTTCACAGTCCCAAGGACTGCTCCTGGGATTAAAACAGTTGGGTGCCAGAAACCTTAGAGCTGAGCTGAGAGTCTCTTGAGTTCTCAGATGAGCAAAGTGCACGTAAATGGACAATAAGAGTAATGCCAACAGGCGTCTGTTACACATTACTATGTGCTAAGGAGTAAATGGTGCACATGGGCCAGACCCAACCAGCTGCCTCTTCAATACCCACTTTTAACCATCCTCTAAAGGAAGAGCCCTTTTTATGGCTGCACAGAATAGAGCCTTCATTTTCTGGCCTTCTCTCCCACTGGGTGAAGTCACATGAGTAAGTTCTGGCCAATGGGGTGTTATCAGAAGTGCCCTATGGCAGTTTTCTGAAAACTTACTCAAGAGATGATGCAGATTTACTCTTTGACTCTTTATCATCCTTTTCCCTCCCTCCTACTGCATGGAGCAAAGGTTTGATGGCTGGGATCCATCTTGGACCATGAAACTAACAGAATGCAACATAGCGAAGAGGGAAGAGGTCAGGTCTCTGAGGAATATCTGAGCAGAGCCATCTTACCAGCCACAGATGCTCTCTCCTGGGCTCTTACATGAGAGACAAATGGACATCTAGCAGATTTAGCCTACAGTTCTTACAGGGTTTCTGCCATTTGTAGATAAACGTAATTTTTACTAGTTCTCAGCCCTACTAAAATCCATCAAGGTAAGTTATTATTATTTCACAGATCAGGAAACTAAAAAAGCTTAAGACAGTGGGTGAAAGAGCTGGAATCTTCACAATCCTGAGCCGGGGATTGGTGCAGACGCCATGCTGCCCCCGGGGGTCACTTCTCTTCTCCCTCTCACCCTCTGTCAAGGGAGGACTCCATGTGACAGAATAACCTCTAAAAAATTAAAATAACAAAAAAAATAACAAAACAGCTATTTACTGAATCCATTTGGCTAGCCAGGCACTCTTCATTTTACACTTTAAGGAAGCCAAGGCCCAGAGAACTTTGGCCAAGGCCCCACAACATACAAGAAGGTGCAGTGGGATTCAGTCCCAGTGAGGGGCCCAGAGCCTTATTCAATGATTGAATTTTACTGCCAGACAGAATATGCTGGCCTCAGACAGAGCGTGCTGAGGGGTGGCGGCAAGAGCAAGCACCAAAGAAGCTACAAGGCTGGGGCTGAGGAAGACGAGGGAAGAATGTCATCGTGTGAGAGGCCTGCAGACAAGCAGGATTACAAGCCTCCCCGGTGCTACCATTGATCTTGGTTACCTTCCTTCCTAGTGCTCAACTATAAGGGGGGACTTCTTATCTTAAAAATGGTTCTCTAGGTGAGCCCCAGCCTCTTTGGCAGGTTCCATCTGTCCGGCCTGGCCTCCACCAGCACCCTGAAGGGCACCAGTCAATGAGAGGGATGTGTAGCCTGTCCCTCCAAAGTCAAGGGAGTCGTCAGCTGCCTTGCATCTCCCAGTAGTTCTGTGTAGACTTGGAGACCTCTTAATTCATAAATTCTTCAACCAATCCCAAAAGAGTGTTCCAGATAGGACACATCAGCCTCCATGTTGCCAACGATAACAGCTCCTTTCCTAAGGTTGTCTTTATTTTCGTCTCTATCATTTTGGACATTTCTGTCCTCTGACACTCTCTTCTCTCATCTTGTATAAGTGGCTTACTGTCTGCCACTCTGGCTGTTCCCTCTTTGATCGTGTTCATGCATCCTTCACACTCCCACTGCTGGGTAGGACTGTGCCCGTACCTTCTCAACAGTTTTTCTACCTCCAGTGGAGCCGCTTGCCAAATTATTCTCCATAAAGTCACCACGGTGATCTTCTCACACTGTATTCCTGATCATGTCTCTGCCCTGTTTAAAACCTTCCACATATCAAAACTGCAATGAGATACCACCTCACACCTGTCAGAATGGCCGCATTAACAACTCAGGCAACAACAGATGTTGGTGAGGATGCGGAGAAAGAGGATCCCTTTTGCACTCCTGGTGGGAATACAAACTAGTGCAGCCACTCTGGAAAACAGTATGGAGATTCCTCAAAAAAATAAAAATAGAACTACCACATGAACCAGCAATTACACTACTGGGTATTTATCCAAGGGATACAAGTGTGCTGTTTCCAAGGGGGCACATGTACTCCAATGTTTATAGCAGCACTGTCGACAATGGCCAAAGTACGGAAAGAGCCCAAATGCCCATCAGTGGATGAATGGTGAAGATATGAGATACACACACACACACACACTGGAGTATTACTCGGCAATCAAAAAGAATGAAATCTTGCCATTTGCAACTACGTGGATGGAACTGGAAGGTATTGTGCTAAGTGAAATTAGCCAGTCAGAGAAAGGCAAATATCATATGACTTCACTCATATGGAGAATACTAAACAGATGGACATAAGGAAAGGGAAACAAAAATAATATAAAAACAGAGAGGGAGACAAAACATAAGAGACTCTTAAATATGGAGAACAAACAGAGGGTTACCAGAGAGGTTGCGAGCTAATGGGTAGGGGAGCATTAAGGAATCTATTCCTGAAATCATTGTTGCCTTATATGCTAACTAACTTGAATATAAATTAAACAATAAATTCATTAATTAAAAAAAAAACTTCCCATGTGTGCTCAGTGGTAAAAACAAATCCCTCCCACTTCTGTACACACATTCTTTTACAATATGAATTTGCACTTTCCCTGATCAAGAGGTGGACTTCATTTCTATATACTTTGAATCTGGGCTTGGCCATGTGACTTGTTTTGACTTGTGCTGCTCATAATATGGTGTGTGGCTTTTTAAAATATCTCTTTAGTAGACTTTATTTTTTAGAGAAGTTTTAAGTTTATAGAAAAATTGAAATGAAAGCATAGAAAGTTCCTATACAACCTCTATCTCCAAACATGCACAGCCTCCAACTACACATAACCTCTTCCAGTATGGGTACTTTTTTTTAATGGAAATAAAATAAATGTAGCAAAATAAGGAATGAATAAGCAAATTATGGTACAATTACATCGTGGGATGTTCTTTGCCAGTTAAAAATGACAATGCAGAGGCACCGAGGTAGCTCAGTTAAGCATCTGACTCTTGACTTTGGATGAAGCAATGATCTTGTGGTTCATAAGTTCAAGCCCCACATGGGGCTCTGTGCTAACAGTGTGAAGCCTGCCTAGAATTTTCTCTCTCCCTCTGTCTCTGCTCCCTCCTGTTTGTGTGCACACACATCCTCTCTCTCCAACTCTCTCTCTCTCAAAACCAATATAATAAACCTGAAAAAATGACAATGTAGAGCTCTATTGACTTAGGGTGATGTTTGCAACATATTAAAAAATTTAGGTCACTGGAAGGTGATACCAGTCCTCTAAACATGTTATCTATTTCATTATATCTTGAATGACATCAGTTGTAAGATGGGCTATTAATATATTCATCATTAAGAAAAAAGGTACTGCCAATTAAACCAGGACATGCTGCTTTTTAAATATCGATTCTAAGACATATCCTGATTTTAGAAATTCTAAAAGGTGGAAAAAATATTCCTAGCTGTTTATGTGTGATTTATATGAAAAATGTGATTTACAGGAAAATGTGCAATATATACATAAGATGACCCCTGTGTGGTAAGATTGTCAGTGATTTCTCTTTTGTTTTTTATTATCTGTATGGCTTTACATTGAAGAAACGGGAACTTGGTTAATAAAACCATTTTAAAGGAAAGCGAATCAATCCCACCTCTTTGGGAAGCTTTCATCCTCTATTTCCTGCCACCCAGCAATGTGATTTAGGTCCACGGAGCACATCTGGATCCATGACAGCTCTAACCATGTCATCTTCAGCTCTCTTGAAAAACCAGTTTCCCAGTCAACACAGTGGGCAACTGTGAAGTGAGGCAGGGTAATGGGCTCCAGGCCCAAGCTGCAGTAAAGAGCCCCCTCTTTATCGACAGAGAGGCGGTCATAAGTTCCACGAAGATGGCCCTTTCTGTTTCTATCAATATTCTGTACTAGCACCTGCCAGTCAGACAAAGATCTATTAATAGTGGTGACTGAATAAATAAACAGTAAATCAATTATTTAATAGTGAGGCTGAACCAGCCAGCAAAGCCAAATCTGGAAGAGGAAACTGAGATGCAGAGTCAAGAATCAAACAGGGTATCATGGAGACGGGAGTAGATACTTTCTGAATTTCTATGACATGTCCAAGGTTGTGGATAAAGCAGACCAAGTCTTTGGAATGAGATTCAAAATGAAAATGAATGGGGATGGGGGAAGGGATTTGCTGCCCTCTGACTGTGGCTTCCATGTCTATGTCTAAGGCTGTTACTGGAGTTGTATTGTTTTTTGGCAAAGGAAAGAGAGAAAACGGAAAATCTGGGGCAAGTGGCTTTGTCTTTAAGGTCACCAGTCAATTGTATTAATCATGTCTGTTTACATTCCATTGGTCAGACCCTGAGCAGACCCAGCCACTGAGCTGGGAATGCATTCTGTGGTTGGAAACCATGCTCCCAGTTAATAGTGCAGGTGGGAAAATACTATTTATTTTTAAAAAGGAGGAAATAACGGATATTAAGCAACAGTCAGCCATCTCCACCATTCCTGTTTGTAGGTTCTTAAGCTTTGTGATAAGAAAAGGAAACATCCACGGGGCCTGGGTGGTTCAGTCGGTTAAGCATCCGACTTCAGCTTAGGTCATGGTATCATGGTCTGTGAGTATAAGCTCCGTGTCAGGCTCTGTGCTGACAGCTCAGAGCCTGCAGCCTGTTGAATTCTGTGTCTCTCTCTCTGCTCCTCCCCCACTTGTACTCTGTTTCTCTCTCAAAAATAAATACACATTTAAAAATTTTTTTTAAAAAAAGAAGGGAGACATTCATGGGGAGCAATTTTGACTCCTAGGCTACTGCCTACAACTCAATACCCACCTTCCATGACTCCCAGGAGAAGGATTTTTCTTCACTTGTCAAGCAAAGAAGTGGAGTCATTGTTCTGTAGCCATAATGTTTCATAATTCTTTCATGATTCTGTAATAAATTATTACAGAAATGTCTACATTGTTACTTTCATTGTAAAAGCATTTGACATGTTAATGGTCATGGGCGACTCTGAAAAAATGACCTATCTTCACAATTACCCATCTGACAGCACAGATTTAATGACTCATCCCCATGTTATAGAAAGCTGATAGCAGAGAGGACACCTAACACCACTGTACAGAGCTTCCTTTCTCCCACCTCACGGGCCCAACCAAGCTGTGCCTGGAGAAGTTCTCAACTTCTTTGGTCATAAGCCAGACAAAGTCATAAGACTCTGCACAACAAAGGGTAATCTGAGACTTAGTGACTCCCAAAGAGGCTTTTCTCCCTCCAACAGTCAACATGGGTCTTATTATTCTATCCATTCAGGGAAATTCCTGGAAGGCAGTTCCGAGGAAACTGAACTAATTATTGTGTCATTCACAAAGGGAGATTTATTCCTTTCTAAGTGAAGGCTTGTGTTGGCTACCCCATTCCTTCTTAGTCTTACACTTTTCCCATGTTCTTATAGTTTCTTTCATTATACTGGGAGACAGTGTCTACATCCAGCACCTTTTTCCTTCTGATTTCATCTACCAAAGAGCGCTACACACCTTTACTCTCACCAAAGTAGGAGATTGGGTTGGCCAAGCTCTCATTATGCCAGGGGAGGCTGCTGAACTCCTGGTTGGCTTGAAGCATAAATATTACAAATGTCAAATTCTTAGACTTGGGGCAGTGGGGAGGTTGGAGCGGAGAAGTTCTGTTGATACTGTCAACATCCAGCTTGGGATGGGATGACCCTGCTGGATGGCTATACGGCCATACCTTACCTTTTTTCCTTTGCCCCCAGGGTCTCAGCTTCTAAACCAACAGGTTTATCAAAAATTCCCTCCAGAATAAAAACAGTTCCAGCTTTTTTTTTTTTAACCTTGGGACTCTTGAATGGCTCAGTCAGTAAGTGTCCGACTTTGGCTCAAGTCATGATGTCACAGTTCATGAGTTTGAGCCCCACGTCGGGCTCTGTGCTGACAGCTCAAAGCCTGGAGCCTGCTTCAGATTCTGTGTCTCCCTCTCTCTCTGGCCCTCCTCTGCTCATGCTCTGTGTCTCTCTCAAAAATAAATAAACATTTTTAAAAAACTAACCTTAATAGAGTCCTTACTATGTATTAAACACTATTCTGAGAATTTACAGCTATCATCTTGTTTCATGCTCAAAACAACCCAAAGAGGTAGGAACTATTATCACCCCATTTTATAGGTAGAGAAACTGAGCTCTGTTCTAAGCATCTCACATGTATTAAGCCCATATGGATCTGCACAGCTGTGAACTTGAGGTAAGTGAGCCAAGGAGGCAGGTGCCATACTTCACATGCCATCCACCAGGTGCCATCCACCACACACTCTGGTTACAGTAGTCCCCCCTTATCCATGGTTTCAGTCAGCCATGGTTGACTACAGTCCAGAAGCAAATGATCCTCTTTCTGACCTGTTGTCAGAAGGTCAGTAGTAGACTAGCACTATGTGACAGTGCCTGTGGATTCCCCTCACTTTATCTCATCATGCAGGCATTTTGTCATCTCTCATCACCACAAGAAGGGTAAGGTATTTTGAGAGAAAGAACACATTCACTTAACTTTTATTACAGCATATTACTATAATTATTCTATTTGAATAATAGTTATTGTTGTTAATTTAAAAACTTTACCTTAGTTATGCACAGGAAAAAACACAGTATATATGGAACTTGGTATTATCCACAGTTTCAAGCATCCGCTGTGGGTACTGGAACATATTCCTCACAGATAAAGGGTGGGGACACTACTATAACTTTATTCCCAGAAACAGTAGGGGCCACATCTGGCAGTGACAAGTGACAATCAAGTATCATCAGGGCAAGAACAACTTCTCTTCTGACCAGTCTGTGGAGTAACTTTGGGTGTGGTTCTTGGCTAAGAGGCTTCCAGACTGTTTTCTTGCCCTCCTAGAGAATCTATAAGCTGTTGATATTGTCTAGCAGTTTATTTTCAGCCAGAGGTGTATTCTTTTGTTGTGGCTGAGGTCACTGGCTGATGTAAAATACGAAGTGGTTCATACGCCACTCATCAGTTTTCTCTTCTCTGCAGATCTGCATTGTGCATTAAGCCTTTAAATGGTGTTTCTTTATGTACCTTATCAAGAATCACACCTGGAGTGCCTAGAAGATTCAGTTGGTTAAGTATCCAACTTTTGGTTTGGGCTCAGGTCATATTCTCATGGTTCATGAGTTCAAGCCCCATGTCAGACTCCACACTACAGTGTGGAGCCTGCTTGGGATCCTCTCTCCCTCCCTCTCTCTCTGCACCTCCCTCACTCATCCTCTCTGGCACTGACTCCCCAGCTTACTTATGTCTCTTTTTGAAATGAAGTTTTCACTTTATTTTTATTTTTTTAATGTTTATTTATTTTTGAAAGCAAGAAAGAAGGAGTGGGGGAGGGGCAGACAGAGAGGGGGATTCGAAGCCAGCTCTGCGCTGACAGCAGAGAGCCCAAGGTCATGACCTGGAGGTCATGACTTAAGCTTATCTGACTGAGCCACCCAGGAATCCCCTTAATTCTGTTTTCAAGCCCAGAGGTGACTGTGGCCTTTTTCCAGTTTTACTGAGGAATGATTGACAAAAAATGTATATATTTGAGGTATACATGTGATGTTTTGATAAATGCATTCACTATGAAGCAATTACCACAATTAAGCTAATTAACATTTCCATCACCTCACGTTGTGTATGTGATGTGACGTGAACACTTGAGATCTACTGTCTTAGCAAATGTCAAGGACAGAATACAGTATTGTTAATACAGTCGCCATGCTGTGGGTTAGGTCTCCAAAATGTATTCCTCCTGTACCTAAAACACCAGGCTGGCCTCTCCTTTTTCCCCACCCCCTGCCCATGCCAACCACCACTCTCTTCTCTGTTACTAGGAGTCTGTCTTTTTAATTTAATTTAATTTTTGAAATGTTTTATTTATTTTTGAGAGAAAGAGCAAGCAGGGGAGGGGCAGAGAGAGGGAGGCGGAACAGACGATTCAAAGCAGGCTCTGTGCAGACAGCAGCAAGCAAGATGTGGGGCTCGAACTCACAAACTGTGAGATCATGACCTGAGCTGAAGTTAGATGCTCAACCAGCTGAGCCACCCAGGTGCCCCAGGGGTCTCATAGTTTTGGATTCCACATATATATCAGATCTTCTGGTATTTGTGGAAATAACTGTTTTTAAAAGAATAACTGCACAACGCTTTGTATTATTCTTTTATTGTTTGTGTCATTTATTTATGTCTATTATAAGTATATTTCAAACCTGAGATTTACAGAACTTATGAACTTGCTCAATGGGTCACTTTTACTTCTGTGGTTTTCACTACCTTGTGCTGCTTGCACTTCGATCAGAGGATGAATGATTCTGTCCACCTCTGTGAATAAAGTTCAAGGTAAATGCTCTGTCAGGGACCTGTCCAAAGCCCTCTATGCTTTGTGAGTGAGAGCTGAAGGCCAGCTAATCACCACCTCTCAGGGAAGCATGCCCAGCTAATGCGTTCCTGGTAAATTGTTTAAAAAATATATGTGTTAAAATGACAACTCTTAGTAGCATAAATAAATAAATTGCTTCATTATTCAAAAAAAAAACTCTGGGAAAATGCTTGGATTAACACTGCATTCACCTAATGCCTTTTAAAGTTATAGCATACTCGAGGCTTACTTTAACAATTTATACAATTTTAATTTGCCATGCACAACATTCATCCTTGACTTAAAAAAAAACACACCTTCTGTGTAGTATGGATTCTACCTGAGAAATTTAAATCACAGTCTTAGGAATTGTTTTAAGGAGAAATGGAATGCCAGGAAGTAAATCGATGGTGTTTCTTCTGAGTCCTTTGTATCAGGGAGTGTGCAGACATGAGCTGAGGGTGCATTTATGTGTCTGTATATTCTTTCAAGTATTTATCCTAAAATTTCAGAACTGTTTTGGGCTTTTTAAAATTTTTTTTTTGTTTTTTATTTATTTTTTGAGAGACAGAGAGAGTCAGCGTGAGCAGGGGAAGGTCAAAGAGAGAGGGAGACACAGAATCCGAACAGGCTCCAGGCTCTGAGCTAGCTGTCAGCACAGAGCCCGATGTGGGGCTCGAACCCACGAACCGTGAGATCATGACCTGAGCTGAAGCCGGATGCTTAACCAACTGAGCCACCCAGGCATCCCTCGGAACTGTTTTTGAAAGTGTGTGTCAAATACTGCAAGGTCAAGAACCATTACAGAAGAAAAGCAGTAAGCCCTCTGGTGTGAGAAAAGGGAACTTGGGTCTGGATCGCAGCCTTTGGGTTCAGTATGATTGTGGTTACAAGTTGGGATGGTAAGAGCATATTCCAGAGCAAATGCAAATAGAGTGGGGAGATGAGTAAAGAATGAGACCATAAGCAGTCAGTAACTCAGTGAAGATGTCACTTATAAGAAGAGGGATACGGAGTGTCTATTCATATATGTAGGCCAGAAAGTCCATAGGGCTAGAGATGGCTGTATGGTCAGTGGCAAAGATACTCAAAGTTAGAACTGCAGAGAGACACGAGGCAGGGATGGGCATCATGGGAATGAAGATACAGAGGTGGTATACAAGGAAAGAGTTCTCCTGCCACCTGACACCCAGGTCTCCCCAGGGTGCTCTGCACACAGTGGGAAAACCTTGGGACCAGACTCTTCTTAGTCTCCACCAACTTGAACTTGAACACTCAAATGAGTCTTCTTGGCACAAGCCTCTCACAAACTGACCGCTACTCTGTTTCATCTGTAGAAGGGGACGTAAAAAACAAAATTTTTCTGACACTTCAAGGGGTGTCCTGGTGAAGAAGAAAGGTACGTTAGAGAGCCCAGAAATCAGCAAGCATGTCCATCAGTGAGGCAAAGAGGGCCCTGAGAGGAAAACAGTCCGGTCACCCAGGGGGTTAGCAGGGACCTATCGCTAAAGACACTCTACAGGTGGAATTTATTGAATCCTAGGGCAAGGCTGAGTCTTAATCAGACCTGATCCCGAGCACACATCTTCATGTCCAGCCCAAACGGAAGCCCGTAGGATGTACCTATGTGGACACCGGAGCCAGTGAAGATCCATGGACTGCCCACAGTGGCTGTAACTACCATGGCTCCTGAAGAAAACTGGACTGCCACCCAGGGCTGGCAGAGGGGTCAACCTTGGTGGAGTGCTTGCTAAACTGTCAATTGTTGTCATCTTTTACTCCTCACCACACGTTTATGGGAGTAAATGATAATCCTTGTCTGAGCAGCAAAGAAGCCAAAGTTCAAAATTAGGTATTTCATTCAAGATCACAGGGTGACACCAAAATATGAACCCAGAAACTCCTACCTCCAAAATTTATGCTATTTTCGATAAACCTAATGGGTTCCCTGAAAGACCCTCAAATTAGTTTATTCTTCATTCAACAATTCTACATTAAAAAAAAAAAAGAAAACTTAGAAAATCTCCAAGTGTTTGAAAATTAGGCAACATATTTCTTTTTTTATATAAATTTTTTTTATGTTTTTTAATTTATTTTTGAGGGACAGAGAGAGAGACAGCACAAGCAGGGGAAGATCAGAGAGAGAGGGAGGTACAGAATCTGAAGCAGGCTCCAGGCTCTGAGCTAGCTGTCAGCACAGAGCCCGATGCAGGACTCGAACAAACTGTGAGATCATGACCTGAGCTGAAGCCGGACGCTCAACTGACTGAGCCACCCAGGTGCTCCAACACATTTCTAAATAACAACTAAATTAGAAAACATTTTTAACTGAATGGTAATAAAAAGAGACATATTACCACTTAAGATTTGCAGCTAAAGCAGCACTCAGGAAAATTTATAGTACTAAGTGATGAATAAGAAAAGACAGTGTGCTGAAAAATCAGTGGTTTATCTTAAGCTTCTATCTTAAGAAGCTGAATAAAGTGGGGCGCCTGGGTGGCTCAGTCAGTTAAGCATCTGACTTGGCTCAGGTCATGATCTCATGGTTCATGAGTTCAAGCCCTGCGACAGGCTCTGTGCTGACAGCTCAGAGTGTGCTAGTATTCACTCTCTCCCTCTCTCTTTCTGCCCCTCCCCTGCTCTCTCTTGCTTTCTCTCTCTCTGAAATAAATAAATAAACATTAAAGAAAAAGAAGTTAAGTAAAGAAGCCTAAGGAAATAAGAAGAAACTTTAATATCCCTAATAATAAAGAGTGAAAAACAATTAAATAGAAAAAACAAAGCTAAAGTTTAGTTTTTTGAAAGAGTAATAAAAGTGATAAATCCCCAAGCAAGACGAATATGGGAAAAAAAGACAACAAATTGCCAGTTCTGGAAAAAATCTATTTTTCATTGCCTATTATATATATAAGACACTGAGCATGAGGAGGGGGAGGAAAAAGAGAGGGGAAAATATTTGTTTTGAAGCCATCCAAAAAGAATCATAGTTCAGCTTCTATTATATTCAATTTAATCTAACATGCATTTATTAGAAAAGAGCATAAGGCATGTCTTTGTAGCCCTAGAAAGAAAGTACGTATATTGTGGAGTCAGAGCTGAGGTGAAATCCAGCCTCTACCTTGACTTTAGGCAAATTATATAACCTCTCTGAACTTCCATTTCCAATCTACCACGTGGGAGGTAATAATACCAACCTCATATGGCTATTGGAAGAGCTGGAAGTAAAGCACAGGAAAGGTTTATATCCTTTCCCCGACATGACCCATAACCTTGGCATTTACACTTTAACTCTCTGTAGAAAGGATACAAAAAATAAAAGATCCTGAGACATGGCCATTCATTAGGAAGTGTATCATTTCTGAGAAGTGTGAGCATTTATCTTTCCTTAATTACCTGTACCAATAAGAGAGGTTTGGCGTGGTCATCTTCAAAGGAAAGGACACTACCAACATGTAAACAACATAAAAGCACATACAAAAATTAAAACAAAATAACAATATAAAATTTTCTTTTTAATTTTATACCATAATTTTTTCATAAGTATTAGAAAGTAAAAACTATTCCAATAATGTAAGTTACTTTGAAACATTGGGGTAAAAGCTACCAGTTCTAGAGTTGGCATCATGACAGAAGATCCACCCCCCCAAGTCCTCAGCTCCCCAGCAGCAGCGTGTCTCCCAAGTCACCCATGCTGATGCGTACCACAAGGCTCAAAGATCTGAACGACCTTGCTGATTGGCTCATATCTTAGATCTGCAAGATGAATGCTCAGGATCCTTCACACACTGAAGAAGCCTGATAGGCCTAGGACAAGAGAGAGGGGCAAAAGAAGTAGATCAAGAGGCAGTACAATGTATCTATGGTTCAGTTCCTCAGTGCAAATAGCCTCTTCATTAGCAACAAGAGAATGCATGGACCACTCAGCATCCGAACAATTTCCTCGCCTGCCGTGACAACACAGACAGAGAAAGGTCAAGTCCAGGAGTGAACAACTTAAAGTGTGGCCCAATTTGGTTTCATTTCACTTGTAAAGCCATAGAAATAAATACTGAGAAGATATGTTTGATGATACTATGTGGAGATGAAAGCAAATGTTGGGCTCTAACATGTCATGGGTATGTGCTATGCATGTCAGGTGATGATGAGAAACAGCAGAAGTAGCAGCTGGAGATGAGGGACCTCCAATATTTCATTGTTTTTTGCTTTCTTCTCTTCAGAAGCTTCCTGAGAGAGGATTGAGCCACAGAGTCAGAGACAGAGAGAGCGTAAGAGTCTCTGGAGGAAGGCTGGTGTCCATCAGCAGGGAGATTACACATCCTTTGCACAGAACAAATCCTAGATAAGAATCTAGCCAGTGAGGGACTCTGAGTTTCATGGAAATAGATAACAAAGCAATCAGGTCTAGTGGGAGTGGGCTTCTGAGATGGCTTGTCTCTAGCCAACTATCATGACCATCTGGGCACAGTGGCTCCAAGTGTAGGGTCATTCCATCCTCACCAATATGGTAACGTGGAATCCTCCATGTGGACACATTCTGAGGGAAAAAGGTATCTTCTTCCTTAAGGAGATACTTCTATGGAAAAGAAATCCTTCGAAGACCATTTAGGTATTCTGGAGCCACCTTTGCTTTATACTAAATAGGAGAACAGGAATATGTTCCTTAATTAATTTCTAAGTTGGGAAAACTCAGTTTTGGAGAAGAAGTAGATATTATGCTGTTAAGATGATCTCTCTCCATAAATATGAAAACATTCATATCCAGTGTTCCAATAAAATGAACACACTTTGGATATGTTGGACAGCATGTTGATGGATAGAGACAGTATATTTTGAGGTAACATAGAGAGAGAAGTGCATCCTCTTGGTTCTTAAAAAATATGCCACAAGGGGGCATTAACCAGAATAACACGCTGACATTTTTACCATAATCCAAAAAAGCACTGTTAACCTTCTGTTCATTCCACTGGTTAAAACATATGTGAAATCGTGTACATATTTCATGAGGACTGTGAGTGTGAGCATGCAGAAAAAGAGGAAAAGGATGTGAAGGGCATACAGCCAATGGTAATAGCATTTGTCTCTGAGTGGGATTTCTAAAGGGATAACAGCAGGATTTAAAAGAAGTCTAATCTATGTAAATGTATTCACACTTCTGTTTGCCTTTTAAACAATCACAGCAAATCAGCTGGACACAAGTTGGCTCAACTGGAAGACACATCTGGCATGGAGAGATTTCAGCTCCAGTGTATCTCTATACCCATGACATTCACTTTAGGCTCTCGTGGGGACAAGCAGCTTTCTTGAAAAGCCGCAGAACTCTTACCATACAACAAGGGGCCCTGGGGAGGTGGTAATTGAAAGAATCATGTGGAGTATATTACAACCTCATCATTGAGAAAAGGACCAGTGATTTCAAATATGATCCCCAAGTTTAAGGTCACATGAGCTGATGCTCAGCGTGACAGGTGTTGGTTTACAAATCACTTCCTTCGATGTGGGCCAAGTCCAGATGGAAGGTGGGCTTTTACATCTTCCCAGATAGAGTGCGAGTGAGTTCACCTGGAGCCTGCAGCAGGCATGAATGCGGCTGACTGATGGCCATTAATGAAAGAAAGGGGAATAACTAAAATGAAGGGGGGAGGGGCAGAATGTTGAGGATGGTTGAGGATGAGACCCGTATACAAGCCCCAATCTTCTCCGAGGTCTTTAGTGCTCCGTCTTCCCAACACAACATGTCTTTGAGTAACTTAGATGGGTCAGATGCCTGCAATGTCTCTGCTACAGCTGTTCTTGCCCCTTTGTTCCGATTGTTTTCCCATCGAACTGCAATGGAAAGCTTGTGTTCCTTTCAGGCAGTTTCCCCGAGAGCAACCAGCTGACTGAGGGGGAATTCAGGTCATTTTGAGACAAAAGCCCTCAGTCAGTGTTCTTGGAATCTGTCCTTCGGCCTTTCTGCGAGGGCTGGTGGGAGAAGGTAGTGACAGGAGGAGACAGGAAAAGGATTCTCGAATTCCAGCCTCTGTGTCCTCTGAGAAACTTTTGCTCTCTGCATCAGTCTTATTGTAAGCCATCACTTATGGGAAAATCTCCAAAGATGCTTCTAGAAGGAGTCCCTGCCACAACTACTCAAAAATGAGTGAGGGTCCCAGTTTAGATAACAGAGTTGCTGATGACTTTAAAAATATATACCTATCTGTAATTTTAAACTTTTCCCCAATAGACACATATTACTGGTAAAAAAATTTAAGATTTGACATTTTCTGATTTATGAAAGAGAAAGTTTGGCAGACTTCCTTCTGGCAACTTACCCAGCATCAGGTATCTATGCTGAGAACTAAAGAAACTTCACACACAAAATATTGCCATGCCACAAAGATTTTACCAAAACATTGCGTTTGACAAAATGTGTTTTTGTTCCTCTGCAAGCCAGCAGGTTTGCACCCCTGGGTCAGGCAACTCACGTGGGAAACCAGAAAATATGTTCTCCAAAGCTCGGTCAGCTTCAGAGGCAAGTCAGTGATTGGGGGCAGATAGAGA
This sequence comes from Helogale parvula, assembly GCA_004023845.1. Classification (NCBI taxonomy): domain Eukaryota; kingdom Metazoa; phylum Chordata; class Mammalia; order Carnivora; family Herpestidae; genus Helogale; species Helogale parvula. Next base: position 27,991 of record PJEM01007191.1, on the reverse strand, counting down.
AGAGAGGAAGAGGAGGATGGGGGAAAGGTGACCAGTCACTGGCTGGAAACACCTTGTAGGCGGGGCCAGGGGTTAGGGAATGCTGACCACAGGTCACCATCCCTCATCACCATCAAAGCCCAAGAAGGATTCCAATAGCGCTCCTGGCTCAGAAGAGGCCGAGGAAAGGGGGAAATATGCCTACAGATGGCAAGACAGCCATTTCTTTTCCCAAGAAGTCAATTACCTGTAGTTATCTTTGCAGGTAAATGTAATATTCCTTTTGCTTAGAATCGCTTCCAGATCTTTTATGGAGGAATCCGAACATGAGTTACTGGGAACAAAAGAAAAAAAAGTTAAATGACAAGATCTTGCAAACATTTCCTGAGTCTCTCGGTTTCTTCTAGGTAGCAAGCCCTGGGTAGGCCCTGGGAAAAGCGAAGCAGGAGTTGCTTTTAAGAGCTCACAGGTCAGCAGGGGAGTTGAAGGTGTGAACTGCATTGATACTTACTGTGGAGATGAAATTGAGAAGTTGTTGGGATGGGCCGAAGGTTGAGCCCATCATGTCCTGAGCCAACCTGTTCCCATTATTTTCTTGTGACTGTGGCTTTTTCCCTGGACTGACTCCTAACATACCCTGAGAATATATACACACAAAGTAGTAACATGTACCTGGAAATAGTCCTGATGTCCTGCACCACCCAGGCCTGCAGCATATGAACCTTCTCTGGATGCAAATTAAAGACTTCCACACGCCCAAAAGTGCTAAGATAAGAAGAGGCAGAGAACACCGTTAACTCCAAAGGGATTCGTTCAGCCAAACACGGGCCTCGTCAAAAGCCAGTAGGTAGGGAACCATTGGTTAGAACCTGCCCTGTGGGATGGACCCGTGATTTGTACTAGAAACGACTATTCTCATTCAACATGACCCTCACTGAACAGGACTCTCAAAATAAGATTCTTAATTGGTGCATTGATGATGATTCTTTAAGTATTTGCTATTCAAAGAGGGACCTCCCACCAACATCCTGAGCATCGCCTGGGACCTAGTTAGACCTAAAAAATCTCAGCCCAGCACACCTGCTGAATCAGAGTCTGCAGCCGAACAATCCCCAGAGGGGCTTGAGATACGCTGCTCTGAGAGGCCCTGGTGCCCTGCTCTGACCCCAGTCCTAAACTCTTCCCCACTGGCCTTGGACAGCTGCCACTCTTGTCACAAAAACCTGGACCCCAAATACCAGATTATAAAATCCTGGAATGTTAACGCTCTCACTCAAAAGCCTGCAAGCTTGGGGTCAGAAGACAATGGGGCAGGCAACCAGGTGGCTCAGTCGATTTCAGCTTAGGTCATGATCTCATGGTTCATGAGTTCAAGTCCCGTGTCAGGCTCTGTGATGACAGTACTGAGCATCCGTGGGACTCCCTCTCTCTCCCTCTCTCTCTCTGCCCCTCTCCAGCCTGTGCACATGTACATGTGCTCTCGCTCTCACGTGCTCTCTCTCTCTCCCCCTCTCTCTCTCTCAAAATAAATGAACTTAAAAAAAAAGCTCTAAAAAAGAAAGACAAAAAGACAAATGCTTCTTTGCAGAATTCAATATCAAATCTGGAGAGAAGGAAACTTAATTTGGGGCATCCAGAGTGCCTGGAGCACATCAATATCTGCCTCTCCTCTCGATCCAACCTTAACCAGAGAAAGACTCGTGAACAAAGGCTGGAAAAGTAATCATGTGGTTAAAAAAAAAATGTATAGGAAGAGGTCAGAGGGAAGGCATGGTGTGGCTGGGTTCAGCACTGTGGATTAAATGAGAGACCAATAGCTGATACTCACTGAGCCGTCTCTCTGTTGTGAGGCACAGAGCTCAGCACTTTTCATACATTATTTCAGTTAACCTTCAAATCACCACCATCTCTGCAGGTGCATGCTACAGGGGCCCCCGGGGGTCACACAGGTAATATGGAAGACCAGAGCCCCTATTTTTAACACCAGAACAAATTACGGGCAATGCCTGTAAAGGGATAGGAAAGGGCCAAGGACCCAGCAGTGGTTTCACTGCTCAACTATGACGCCCACTCTTCACGGGGGACAGACAAGTCAAGCCAGGTCTTCATGGACGGGGAGGATTAAACAGGTGAGGGCAGGGAGGGGGACCTGGCATGGGGGAACCCCATGAACAAAGGTTGGAAGTGGGAGAGTTCAAAACATTGCACCAGGCTTCAAAAAGCCAAGAGGAGGAACTGGACACAGTGCAAGAGCCATCAGGACATTTAGAGGAGTTAATACATAGGAGACACCAGACAAAAACATTGACTTAGACAAATATCTCCACAGAAAACAAACCTTTTACCTTTTTGGCCCAAATCTTCAGTACCGACTTAACCATGAAAAGCATATTCTTCTAAGGATGAAATACGTAATAGGAGGCTGTGCTAACACTTGCAAATAGGATGCAAAGAAAGTAATACCTTTTTTCATCAAAGGTGTTACGGATGGACCCATTGAGCAACACATGGACCACACCACAGGCGTCTCCTGCAAACTTGAAAGAAAAAAAAGAAGAATCTGTCCACTTCTCAGAAAGCAAATTTAATTGCCACACTCCAGCAGCTCCTTCCAATATAACTCTCAGCTTTAGCTGGTTAAGGAGGGAATAGCCTGTGTGTGTGTCTAGCTCAGTAACGTCAGGTGGATGTAATTTTCACTGGTAGGATTCTGCTTCAGAGGAGAATTCTGGAAGCAGTTGCTCCAACCTGTATTTGAACAATGAAGGCAAACTTCATTGTTCACAGCGTTGCCAAATTGCTGGTTCAGAAGTTGGAAGTCCAGGGAGTAAGAGAAACTTTGCTGAAGGAGGAGGACAAAAGCGCTTTCTTGGTGCCATGCACTGTAGACGCTGCACATTGCCCTTAGAGCAGGGTGGACACTTTAGGGGCAAAGGAAAAGGAGGCACAAGGGGGAGGGGAAACTGAGGAAAGAAGGTATCGGAGGACTGCATAGGTGCAAAGGGAAATTGGGAATGAATGAATGAATATATCATTGATCAGGGAGTTATTTCTTCATGCAATAAACATTCAGCTGGAATCTTTGCTAGGTGCTGGAAAAACAAAATGAATGAGGCAAAATAGTCTACATGTTCCTTTTGAGAAGCACCCCGCCTTTACCCCTGGGACCAGCTCAGGTCCACGCCTGTGTGATACTGTGCCAATGAGCTTATTATGGGCCAGTCGCCAGTACTGAATGCTCTTGGAGAGCTGTGAGCCTGGCTGTCCTGCCGGTCACCACAGCCCTGGAGCCTTGGAACTAGTGCATGGATCACAGAGTAGGTGCCCAGAGAAAATCTGTGGAAGGAAAAGAGGGAAGGAGGATGGGAGGGAAAGAGAAGCAGGAAGTCCAAATACTCAGTGATGGAGATTAGGAAAGGAATAGAAAAAGCACCCCAGAGGTCAACCAAAGCAAAGTCCTGAAGGACAGATAGGATCTCACCTAGTGAAGGCCAGGCAGCTACAAGCAGAAAGGTCTAGGAGATTGTGAAAACAGTGGCTCGGTGAAATCCTCAGTGGATGTGCAAGTTGGGTAGAAAGTAAGAGTGCCACGAATGCTTGGCCCAGAATCTGGCCTTTATTCTGCAGGTGATAAAACACCACTGAACAATCTGAAACCAAATTATGAGAATCCAATGCAGCTTCTGTCTTTCTAATCGGGGTGATGAGCACAGGACAGAGGCCCCATTACTACCAATCACAAGTGCTGAGTCAATGGAGTGCTTCTGGGATGCCAAGCGCTCAAGAGCCCCCATGAAATAAGCACTGGGTCAATTTGCCCCAAGACCACATCACTTGGAAGCAAGGAAGAAAAATGGGAATTCAAACCCCAAGAATCTCTGCCTCTTTTATCAGAAAAAGAAAGGATCTTGGGGCACCTGGGTGGCTCAGTCAGTTAAGCATCCACTTCAGCTCAGGTCATGATCTTGCTGTTCATGGGTGCAAGCCCCACCTCAGGCTCTGTGCTGACAACTCAGAGCCTGGAGCCTGCTTCAGATTCTTTGCCTCCCTCTCTCTCTCTGCCCCTCCCCTGCTCATGCTCTGTCTCTCTCTGTCTCTTAAAAATAAATAAAATTCAAAACCCAAAGAGAAAGAAAGAAAGAAAAGGAAAGGATCTTGTCTGATAAGACAAGGTTGTCTATGCATATCTATGAGCATTTGGCCAAGATAAAGCTGTGGCCCCACGGGAACTCCCAATAGCAGGGCACCTGTGGTCACCTTCACCAGTGTGCTCGCTCCTAGCGCCAGGCAGGTGCTTGACACATATGAAATGTGACTTGGCTTTAGACGTTGTTGACAGGGGCGCCTGGGTGGCTCAATCAGTTGAGCGTTCCGACTCTTGATTTCAGCTCTGGTCATGATCCCAGGGTCGTGGGATCGAGCCCCATATTGGGCTCCACACTGAGCATGGAGCATGCTGACGATTCTCTCTCTCTCAGGTGACTCAGTAGGTTAAGCAACCAGCTCTTGATTTCAGCTCAGGTCACCATCTCATGGTTTGTGAGTTTGAGACCCACGTCAGGTTTTTCACTGCAGGCACAGAACTTGCTTCTGATTCTTTGCTTCTTTCTCTCTCTCTCTGACTCTCTCTCAAAAATAAATAAATAAACTTAAAAAAGGATTCTCTTTTCCCTCTGCCCCTCTCACACTCAGGCTCTCTCTCTAAAATTAAAAAATTAAAATTAAAAAATAATAAAAAATAAAAGTTGTTCACAATAGCACTGTCCCAAAACATATCAGAGAAGGAGAAAATAAATAGAAACTTTTCTCAGAAACAGCAATTAAGCAAACATACAATAACAACAGACTACAATAACCGTGTATTATTACACAGCACTTAGTAGGTACTCAACAAATATTTGTTAAACGCATTCTGAGTCAGTGAAGATAGTGGTGTTTCACTTCAGCCTGGCAACAACCACATGGGGCAAGTATCATTCTTATTCCCACTTGACAAATGAGGAATCTGAAGGTCAGAACAGTTTAAAGAATCTGTCCAAGTTTAAACGGTCTCCTTACTTCAAATCCCAGGCTGTCCCCTTGTCTCTACCATGCCAGAGTTTACCCGAATCTCCTTAAGGAGCATGAGGCTTTAGGCCCCACGACTTACTAGCCCATTGACCTTGGATGGGTCACTTAACCTCTGAGTCTTAGTGTCCTCACCTGTAACACGGGGATCTGCACCTTCCCACAGCACCTACTATGAGGATTAAATGGGGAGACGCAGTCACAGTACCCGACCCAGCACTTGTCATAAACTGGCACTTAACATATGTGAGTTTCACTTGCCCAGCTCCTCAGATGTCTACACTACATTCCAGACAATTATAAATAGTACAGGCTTACTTCTCCCCCGTTTTCTCTCCTTCAGTTCTTTCTTTCTTCCTTTCTTTCCCATTTCCTTAGTACCCTCACAAAGAAGCCACTTATACAAAAAATAAGCATGTACCAAGGCAGCTTACGGTGAAGTCAGAAATAGGCGCAGTGGGGAAGGGATGAGTCATTCCTAACCTGAATTCTGGATCTGAAGTCAGACAATATGGGAGAAACTCCCAGATCCGCCACTTACTACACATGTTTAGTAGAGGGCTTATTCACCTGAACTTCTATTTTGCTATCTGTAAAATGAGTATGATACTCATGGCGCCCACTCTATAGGATTCTTCTGGGGATGAAAGACTTTAATCCACGCAAAGATGCCTATACCTGGTGCACAGTAAGTGGTCTGTAAGTGTTGATTATTCAGACTCTTTCAGGGATCTAAGATAGGCCAGTGACTAGATCAGAGGGTAGAACCAAGCTGGAGGTTCCTGGCAGCCAAAGCCAAAAAATGGGAGAGAGCAAGGATCCATCAACTAGAGCCTATGGGCTCTCTATGAATGCCTTAAATTATATGTGAAAGTATTCTGATATGTGCTTTGGTACATTTTTTTCTCAAGAAAGAATTCCAAACTTTTGTTCCTAAATGGGCCTGTGATCTAAGAAGAATGAAAACCAACCACTAACTGGATGACCTCTTAAGTTCTTCGGTCTCCAAAATTCTAAAATTTCCTTTTTGGTACTTACCCTTTTGGACACAGTGTTCCAGAATATAGAAACAGAGTTGTTGCTACAGTCTTTCCTCCGGTCTGGACAAGATTGATAGTTCATTTCTAAAAGACACAGTTTATAGGAAATAATTAAGGTAAAAAAGAAAGGGTATAATTAAAGTCCGTTCTTCCCAGGCTGTTCGATCGCCATGGAGCCATTTTCCAGTGGCATCGCCGCCAAGATGGAAGACGGGCAGTGGACTCCTCTCAACCCAATTTAACTAAATGCTCCCTGAATCCCTTCCAAGTCCTCACCTTACCCTCCAAATCCCGGACAGGAACACAATGACCAGCTCTGAGTCATCATTCTGGGAAGTTGCAGCTGAAGTCCATCTGACAGAGACAAGCCCCCAGCATTATCCCCTCATCCAGGAAACACTGGAGCTAATGCTCTTGCCAACTACTCCTCTGCTTCTTGCCAGCGCCCTTGTTGACAGCTTTCCTCCTCCTTTTGACTCAGCCTCCACGTCCCCAGGCTCAGAGAGCCCCTGAGTCCATCTACACTCACTTTCCCCCATCGTGACAGGCTCCGAAGTCGGAGAGACACAGCAGATACAGGGCAGGAGCACATTGTTTCTGTGGACCTTCTCCCAAACATGTCTGCCATAATGCACCAGCATTTAAACAAATTTTTTTGGAGGTATAATTGACAAATAATATTGTAAGATACTTACAATTTTTTTTAACGTTTATTCATTTTTGAGAAACAGCATGAGTGGGGGAAGGGGACAGAGAGAGAGAGGGAGACACAAAATCCAAAGCAGGCTCTAGGCTCTGAGCTGTTAGCACAGAGCCTGACCGCGGCTCAGACTCACAAACCATGAGATCATGACCTGAGCTGAAGTCGGACACTTCACCATCTGAGCCACCTAGGCACTCCCTAAAATTATAAGATATTTAAAGTGTATATTGTGAAGATTCAATATACATAGAGACACTGTGTAACGATTCCCCCATGTGGAATTAATGTAACACATTCATCACCTCCCGTGTTTACCTTTGTGTGTGTGAGGGAACATTTAACATCTACCCTTTTAGCAAATTTCAATTAGATAATAAGGTGTCAGCAACCCTGGTTCCCCATGCTGTACATTAGAACCTCAGACCTTATTCACCTGACTCCTGAAAGACTGTACCCTTTTACCAACCTCTCCCTCCTCTCACACCCTCTCTCAGCCCCTGGCAACCACTTTTCTCTCTGTTTCTGTTTCTAGGAGTTTGATGTTTGTTGTTATTTTTAGATTCCACACATAATTGATACCAAGTCACACACATGTCTGGCTTATTTCACTTCGTGCAACGCCCTGAGATTTCTCTGTGTTGTTGCAAATGATGAGATTTTCTTTTTTAAAAAGAGAATGAAGAATATTCCATTGTGTTGTATATGTGTATGGGTGTGTAATACTTTTTTTATCCATTGCACTTGACAACACAAACACTTATTGAGAGTTGAGTCCTGAGGATAAAGAAATGAATCCAATAGAAGCCCCGCCTTCAGAAACTACATGATCTAATATAATCTAATTGGAGAAAGATCGAATTGGGTTGGAAGTGAAATGCAGCACCATCTAAGAAGGCTGATGTTGCTCGGTTTTGAAGAATGAAAAGAAGTCTTCAAATAGACAAGACAGAAGGGTGCTTCAGGCAGAGAGGACACATGCAAAAGCACAACAGGTTTAGATTAGCACCACCAGAATGGAAGGAATGAGGAGGGGACTGATGAATGATAAGGCATAAGCAAGACAGAGCCCAGATCACGCTAAGGAACTCAGACTTTATCCTAGAGGCAAATTTTAGGTTTTAGGTAAAAGATAGAAACAATCCCACTGCGGTGGTCAGATCAGGTCAACCTAGAGAGGTAAGGAGTAAGGAGTGAGTGGTAAGAATCTTACAACAGTCCCGCCAAGAAAGCAGGGTGCCTTCGTATGCTGGACTCAGGCAGTGGAAATAGTGGAAATAGCAAATAGGCTATGTTGGTGACTGATTGGATATGGGACAGGAGGGTGGAGTAATGAATGGAGAATGAAGGCAGAGGGGCGCCTGGGTGGCTCAGTCAGGTAAGCCTTCAACTTTGGCTCAGGTCGTGATCTCACCATTCATGAGCTGTGTCGAGCTCTGTGCTGACAGCTCAGAGCCTGGAACCTGCTTCGGATTCTGTGTCTCCCTGTATCTCTGCCACCCCCTCTCATGCTCTGTCTCATTCTGTCTTAAAAATAAATAAAACATTAAAAAAAACAAAAAAGAATGAAGACAGAATCAGCAGACATCTTACTTCAATTCTGAATTATCAAGCAGAAAGGGCAGGTAATGAAGAGAAGCTCTGGAACTTTCTTCTGTCCCAAAAGTCAGGCATGGGTCAGCTGTTTCTTCTGTGGATATGTGTATAGCTGACCCTAGAGAAGCAGCCGTATTTCTACTTCCTCCTCGTGATGCGTTGAATTTTGTCCCCTCGAAAGATATATTAAAGTCTTAACCCTCAGTACCTGGGAGTGTGACTTCATTTGGAAAAAGGGTCTTTGCTGATATAATCAGTTAAGATGAGGTCATTAGTGTGAGTGGGTCCTAGTCCAATAGGAGTTGTATCCTTTATTTTAAATGTTTATTTATTTTTGAGATAGAGACACAGTGCAAGAGGGGAAGGGACAGAGAGAGAGGAGACACAGAATCCAAAGCAGGCTCTGGGCTCCAAGCTGTCAGCACAGAGCCTAATGCGGAACTTAGGCTTGTGAACCTCTAGATCAGGACCTGAGCCAAAGTTGGCATGCTTAACTGATCGAGCCACCCAGGCACCCCAAGTGGTATCCTTTCCAGAAGGGGCAGTATATGCATAGGAGGCCTGTTTTTTAAAACAGTCGAAGGCAATAAAAATAAGAATAAAACAATATAAATGGGGCATCTGGGTGGTTCACTCAGTTAACGTCTGACTTCCACTCATGTCATGATCTTGTGGTCCAATCTGTGAGTTCAAGTCCTGCATCGGGGTCTGTGCTGACAGCTCAGAGCCTGGAGTCTGCCCTAGATTCTGTGTCTTTCTCTCTCTGCCCCTCCCCTCTCAAAAATAAGCAACGATTAACAAAAAGAATAAAATAAGAATGAAATCTGACCATTTGTAACAAGGTGGATGTAACTCATGGGCATTATGCTAAGTGAAATAAGTCAGACAGAGAAGGACAGATACCATATGTTTTCACTCATATGTGGAACAGGAGAAACAACAGAGGACCATGGGGGAGGGGAAGAGGAAAAAATAGTTAAGGAGAGGGAGGGAGACAAACCATAAGAGACTCTTAAATATTGAGAACAAACTGAGGGTTGACGGGCATGGGGGAGAGGGGAAAATGGGTGACGGGCATGGAGGAGGGTACTTGTTGGGATGAACACTGGGTGTTATATGGAAACCAACTTGACAATAAACTATGAAAGAAAGAAAGAAAGGAAGGAAGGAAGGAAGGAAGGAAGGAAGGAAGGACGGAAGGAAGGACGAACAAAAGAAAGAAAGAAATAATATAAAGTAAAAGTATCCACAGTATAAATAAAAAGAGAAAGGAAAACAAAAAGAACTGAAAACGGGCTCAATAGAGTTTTCTGAGTAGAAAGCACCTTCCCACAGTGCGGTGTTCTGGGTCTTCCCGGTAAGATAAGGCGACCTCTGAAAAGTGACAGCAGAGCCACGCGCTGGCCTGAGACGCAGAGGAGCCCAACTCTCTGTTGCCGTGGCCATTCTGTGGGACAAGGGCTGTGGCCTGGCTGCCTCTCAGGCATCAGCCTGCTCTTTAGTCCTGAATAATGCCCTCACAGAAAGTAAAACACCTCCAAGTTCAGAAGCAGGATACCCTTGCTCTCAGAATGGGGGGAATCAGGAAGCATAGATAGCCCCAAACTCTCAAGTCAGCTGTTTTCTAGAACACTGAGTTGATCTAAGGAATGCTATTTTACGGGAGCTTGAATTGTCGTTAAGTGTGTAGATGGCATCAGGGTCGGTCCCTGCGGCTCCTTCCTCCACACTGATCCTCCAGGCCCCCCTGCAGAGCCCAGGGCTCCTTCGCCCTGCCCGCCCTGGCCAATCCCAAACAGCCCCGATCCTCACCGTTAGAGCCTGGGTCTCCACACCACGTGAGGCCGTCCGCCATGTAACCCAGCAGCGTGTTCTCCAGCGTGAACAGGTCCTGCTGGACCCAGGCGTAGTCATGCACCAGGTCCCTTGTTTTGCTCCAAAGGAGGGTCTAGGGAAGAAAAACAACCTATTATTGAGAGCAATTCAGTAAGTAAAAAACAAAAACAAAAACAAAATCCACATCTTTTTAAATGAAAGAAAAATAGAAAGTATCAGAGTAAAATCCATAGAGTAAAAGTGAGTGTTGCTGAGTGCGTCACCGTGTTCTGTGTGAGATTGAGAATACGGATGGAGTGGGTGTGTGTGCACGTGTGTGTGTGTGTGTGTGTGTGTGTGTTCCAGGTCACAATAAAAAATGCATTATTATTTTTGGTGGCAGTAAAAAAAGTCTGAAAGCCAACTGATCAGAATCTTATGATAAACACAGAACCAGAGCACATCTGAGGGAGACACTGGGAAATTCCTAAAGTCATCTGCCAAACAGTTGTGTCCACAAGCTGTTTCCTGGGGAAAGTGCTCTTTGTTTCTTAAAGGGCTCCAGAACCCCATTTCCTTCCCCCATATCTCTCCTGTTCCCACAAAGAAAAAATAAAGAAAGAAAAGAAAAGAACCCAGTCCAGTAAATTTTTTCAGGATAACTGTAAAGGTACAGAAGGTCAAATTTCAGAACAATCTTCAGTTCATGGATCTATTCCTTCCTTTTTTTTTTTTTAAAGTTTATTTATTTGTTTTTGGAGTAGGTGAGGGGCAGAGAGAGGGAGAGAGAATCTCAAGCAGACTCTGCAGTCAGCACAGAATCCAATTCGGCGCTCCGTCTCATGAATTGTGCGATCATAATCTGAGCTGAAATCGAGTCCAAGGCTTAACCTACTGAGCCATCCAGGTGCCCCTCTCCTCCTTTCTGGTAGGAAGCAGCGGAGGGTGTGGTTTGAAGCCCCAGAGGCACACTGCCCTGTGACACTACTTACAGCTGTCTGACCCTGGGCAGCAACAGCATCACTAAGCCTCACTTTCCCCATCTGTAAAATGGTATGATAATAACTGTAAGGAACCCAAGGACTTGAGATGAAATGAGACAATTGCAAATAAAGTGCTTAGTCCTGTGTCTGCAGCCGAGTTATGGATCATTGGGGGTGATTTTCCAGGCAGCTCTTCCGTACAAGGCCCTGTGTCAGTGCACCCTGCCGGAGCTCTGGAATAATTCTAGCTCTCCACAGAGGGCACGAGCGGCTGTAATATGTGCCTGGTTCAGAGGCTACACCAAGACGATTTGGGGTACTTTTCACCTTAAATGCTGACTTGATGAAAGCTATAGCCCATTCCACACCTTTCCCAGTACAAGCAATGTATAAACCCCAGGCCTCTCTGGCTCCACATCTCAAGCTCTAACATTTCAACTGGTCACTTTCAAGGCCATCAAACGTGAGCAGTCACTGACCACCTAACCTCGCCATGCCTCAGTTTTCTCACTGGTAAAATGAGGGTGTTGATTCGTGACTTGGTTATTCTGCAGGGTCTCTGTGAATCATCATCATCAGAGGTCAGGGGAGAGTTTGGCAATTACATAAACTTGGGTCATTTTTGTTTGGGTTGGGATGGGTTTCCAATAGGTTCACTTTGCCTGAATTTTGGCCACATCCCCTTCCTCTTTCCTTGTCCCCAGGTCTCTCTTACCTTCCTTCTTCAAATGTCCTTAATCCTGATGATATCCAGGTCCGCAAAATCTCCAGACTCCATCTCAGCCAACCACACATACACCCTAACGTCCAGATTTTCCTCCTCCCTCATCCTGGTCACAATTTGGTCCTGTAACCTCTTCCTTTTTACCCTGTTGGCTTTTATCCTGTTTTGTTTTGTTCATTTTATTTATTTTGAGATAGAGAGAGTGTGCATGCACAGGTCAGGAGCAGACAGGACAAGAGAGAATCCCAAGCTGACGTTGCAGAGCCTGATGTGGGGCTCAGTCTCATAAACTGGGAGATCATGACCTGAGCTGAAATCAAGAGTTGGATGTTTAACTGACTGAGCCACCCAGGTATCCTTTTTATCCTCAGTTTTAAAAATCAATAACTCAGAGTGCCTGGGTGGCCTAGTCAATTAAGCATCCAACTTTGGCTCATGATCTCTCAGTTCATGAGTTTGGGCCCCACATCAGGCTCTTCACTGTCAGCACAGAGCCCACTTTGGATCCTCTACCTCCCCACACTCTCCCTGGTTCTCTAAATAAATAAATAGATAAATAAATAAATAAATAAATAAGCTTTTAAAAAAGTCAATAACTCGGGGCATTCACTTTCCAATGTCCCCTCTCTGTAAAGAGAGCTTTACTGCTATCCTGCCTTTCTGATCTTATACTCTAGTAATTTTTCACTCGCTTCTCAAAAAAGAAATCAGTAACTGAATCCCGTTACCTTGTTACAAGGCACAGTTTGATTCGTCAGCTCCAGCAGCGGCTGATAATCCTGCTCGGTGCTGCTGCAAGGGTCCTTAGAAAGAAATGCATTTGTGAATGCCTTCCCTATCTTTGAGCAGTCTTTATGTCTGCGAGATAAAACATGGAAAATAAAACAAAACATGAAAGGTTAGATTTTGAGCACAGTTGCCTGGGGAAATGTCATTTGCGAAGCACGAGCTGTGCGCCAGGTAGTTCACACAAGTCTGCACAGCATTTTTTAAGAGATGAGCCTGATCTTCCCCACCCTGAAAGGTCCCTGTCCCTCCAGGAGCTGCCTCTCTGGTTAGAGAGACAGATTCAAACAAGCAAATAAGTTAACAAAATAAGTAAAGATTATTCTAAATATTCAGAAAATCAATGGGGAGGGGCGACAGCAGAATACAATGACCAGTTTAGGGAGGCTGGTCAGGGGAGGTGTCCCTAAGACATCATTTAAGCTGAGACTGAATGATGAGGAGAACACTCCAGACAGAGGCTACAAGTTCAAAGGCCTTGAGGTGCACAGCAGCCCCAGAAGGAACAAGGGGAAGAGTAGTAAGACATCAGGTCAGAAAAAGAATCAGGTGGTAGATCACTTCTGTCTTTTGGACCAAATAAATGATTTCAAATTTTACTATACTGGGAAGCCATTGGATGGTTTTAAGCATGAAAGTGGTCTCATCTGATTCTTTTTTTTTGAGCCATCCCCGGAAAATTCTGAGCTGGCCCCAGAGAATGACAGAAGTCTCTGAAACAGAATTCCAACCCCATGTCCCCTTCTAGACAGCCCCCAGTAATGAGGAGGCAGGCAGGCCGGGAAGAGCAGAGGAAGGGGTGAGGGCACAGAGGAGGACTGGAGAAGACAGCAGCTGGATTTCCTTGTGTTCGTGTTAACAGGTGCACAGAAACCCATCCTTTCCTCCGGATGTAGAGGGCCTCCCCTGGGAGCACTCGGGTATCAGGATGGGCATAAACCCCAGCCTTTGCAGGGGGATCCTAACTACAATACCAAGTCAGGCGACTCTGCCCAAGGGGGGATTTAAGACAAGACCCCTAGTTTTCACTTCCCTATTGAGCTTCTTTCCCACTGTCCTCCAGGTGGTCTTCTGCCTTCTCAGCTTGGACTGACTTTCCCTGAGAAGGCGAGGAATCCAAGAATGTTTGCGGGTCACAGGCCTTGACACAAGCCACCTGCCCACCTGTTCTTCACAGAACAGGAAACATGTAAAAGCCCCTTTGTTCAGGGCAAAGAGAAAAGCCCTCGAGTCTAGCTGCCTTTCTGAACTCTGGCTCAGCCTGTTATGCTGTGTGCCCTTGGAAAAGTCACTCAGCCTCTCTCTGCCTGTTTCCCCATCTGTAAAGTATCTACCTAATACAGATGTTCTGGGCTTAAATAAAACACATGGTAAATCCTGTACAGAACAAGGGCTCACTCAACACCAGCAATATTTCCTGTCTTTCTTTTCATCAACCTTGTTCAGACCTTCCTGGTTGTGAGCAGCCACCTGCAGCCAGTAGAGGCAGGCGTGGCCCATAACTCCTGGGCCGGGTTAGGAATGGGCTCATCCTCACAGGGCCCCGAAGGGCACACAGAGTTAGTATGTCCTGCGCCTGGGGTGGTGAGAACACCCAGTTATTAAGGGTCAGCTCTAGGGTGTAAACCCAAGCCAGAAGGTAACAGTACTGCCTATCCCCTTGCCCACAGACAATAGGATTGTCTCCTTGATTTTCCACCCTTAGTAATAATCAGCTTATACAATGTTTTTTTGATATGCAAAAGCCACAGGACGAACTCCAGATCAGTCATCCAGTAGCTGGGTGGGCTGAGGTAATAATAATAATAATAATAATAATAATAGTATAAACAATACCAACAAAAGGTAGCATTTATTGGGGGGTTAATATATATTTCACATACATATCTCATTTCATCTCATACTATTTCTATGAGCAAATGTATCAGGATTTGATTCGATTTAATAAGACCTAAAATTAACGGGACTTAAAAGAGAATTTTATTTCTTGCTCATATCTCAATCACAAGGCCAGTATCTGGGACTTCTATGACATTGCACATGTCAGAGACCCATCTGCTAGGTCCAAAATGGCTACTTCAATTCCAGCCATCATGACTGTATTCTAGCCAACAGGAAAGATTAGGGAAAAAGAAAGAAGGAAGGGGAGGGAAAAACAGCATCAGTGGTGAGCACACGGTCTGCTTCTTAAGGACAGGTACTTAGAAGATTTTCTTTCTATTTACTCTCATTGCATTTGCTCAGATGTCGTCAGAGGCCACACCTAGCTGCAAAAGAAGGTGAGAAACGCAATCTTTAACCTTTATGGCCATCATACATCTAAAATCACTATTTTCATTCTAGAGAAGAAAGGGCCTCTGTCCCAGGGAGATACTACCATTGTCCCGTTTTACTGATGTGGACATTTGAAGGCTGTGAAGTTAAGGAACCATCCCAGGTTGCAGGACTAGTGAGTGCGAAAGCCGGACAGATCCTCAGTCTGGGTGAGCCTTAAGGTCAGGCTCTTACCTTACTACTACAGCACGTCCTTGTGAGGCAGGCTAGCAAAGCTCTCCAGCCTCAGATTCCTCCTCTGTGAAAGGGAGCTCCTAGCACTCCACTCATGGGAGGTTGAGAGGATTCCATGAGCTAACACACGACATGTGCAGGCTTCGGGGAGGGTTCATTGAAGCTGAGTCCCTCTACTCCTCAGTCCACACAGGACACTTCAACTGCATCGTGACTTGCCTTCCAAAGCTGTGCCAGGAAACCGTTAACCACCTGGCCCTCTCTACATGCTATACATTTAAAAGAAAATAGATTATTGCATTATGTATTTCGATGTCAATCAAAATTTATGGGGCACCATCACGGCAAGTTTAGAGAAAAGGTGTTTGGCGGCTGTGTCACTTTTTAGGAGATCAGTTTTACTTCCATTAATGCCGTGACCTTCTCAAAAAATGTCCTGTCCCAGATTCCAACCCCCTTGTAAAATTCTTCTACCAGCATCTGCAGGACTTGAGGCAGACAAAGGCTGGAGGGGGAGAGATACCTCCCTGAGATGAAGAGCAAGAGAATTTTCCACTACAAAAAAATCTGGCAGGAAAGAAAAATGAATGTGCACTGAGTACCTCTGTATAACAGATGTTTTAATGAACATATTCTTGTGTAATCACCAAAGACTCAATAGAGTCTCCTAGAGAACCCACAAACCTCCAAAATTATTTTTTATGTTCCTTGAGTATGTAGACCCAGTTCGGGAAACACTACCTTCTGGGCTCAAGAATGCCCAGGTTAATAAATTTAACGGAGCTCCTTGTCTAGAGGGAGCAGAGATCTAGAACATTAGAGTTGAAACAGACCTGGGAAGAGTTTATGATTTAACTGCCTTCGCTTTCTCTGTCTCAGAGATCACTGCCTCCTTGTGCCCACACATGAGAGAAAATGAGGAGGGGCAATCAGAAGTCTGGGGTGAGGCTTTATGAAGCTACTTATTTTTATGTGTATTTCTTTATTTGATAGAGAGGGCACAAGCAGGGGGAGGTGCAGAGAGAGAAGAAGAGAGAATCCCAAGCAGGGTCCAAGGTCAGCACGGATCCCAGTGTGGGGCTTGACCTCACGACCTTGAGATAATGACCTGCACTGAAATCAAGAGGCGGATGCTTATGTGACTGAGCCATCCAGGAGCCCCTGAAGCTTCTTTTTATCCTTAAACTCAAAAGTAAACATTTCACCCTGGATGTGCAAGTCACCATTTTTATTGGCACAAATACATATGTAGAATTAAAAAGGCATTAGGATAGTACTGCACAGAGACGTCTGCAGTGCTCATTTATATAGGTCAACGCAGAAAGGAGCCTCAAGTTCATTAGTGTGGCTTCTTTGCAAGAATTCCCTCTCTTCATTTTTCTCCCCCTGAGTAGAACACAGTTCCGTCAGATCAAATGATAGCCAAGCCAAGCTGCTTTGAGTAAATTAACCAGTTATAAAAAATGGATGGCCTCCGGATGGAGGTGGGCCTCTGACTGAACAAGCAGAAGGGGGGGCTTCTGGGTGGCTCAGTCAGTTGAGCAACTGACTTCAGCTCAGTTCATGATCTCACTGCTCGGGGGTTTGAGCCCCGCGTGAGGTTCTGTGCTCACAGCTTGAAACCTGGAGCCTGCTTTGAATTCTGTGTCCATCCGTCTCTCTGCCCCTCCTCTGCTCACATTCTGGCCACCTCTCTCTGTCTCATATATATAAGATATATAAGATAAAAAATAAAAAATTGAAGAAGCAGCATGGAAGGAATAAGAGCCATTTCTGCAAGTTTTTTTTTTTTTTAATAAAACGTGGCTCTCCATTCCAAAAAGGTGCTCCTTCCAGGCAGACTTACTGCCTGGGATAGAGACTGTGAGCCCCGGGGCTGTTCTCAAGAGCTGTCTGTGCCTGAATCAGACTGTTGGCGTAGTCTGCCCCTGTGGTTCTTAGCTCTGGCCACACCTGACCATCACCTGAGCGCTTTGGAGAAGACTGACTCCAGGCCAACCAAGCCAGAATGGGAAAGGTGGCAAGAATAGAATTTTTAAATGCTTCCTATTCCCCCCTCCTCCCAGCCCCTGGAAATTGCTCTTCCACTTTCTGTCTCAGTGAATCTGACTCCTGTGGGGACCTGACTTTCCATCACTGGCTGATTTCACTTAGCACAATGTCCTCACAGCTTACCCGTGTTGTAGCAGGTATCAGAACCCCCTGCCCTTTCAAAGCTTAAATACATGCCACTGTAGGCTATACCTCATTCTGTTTAACTGTTCATCCACTTCGGACAGTTGGGCTGCTTCATCACCCACTCTTTCCTTCCACAAATACTTACCTGGGTCCTACTGAGAGCCTCCCACCAGGCACAGAGCTATATCCTCTGGGCACTCAGAGGATGGTTCAGGACAGAGAAAGACTAGAACTAATTACAGTCAAAGCACTGGTGACTTGCCCAAGGCACTAAAGCTTGGAAACACGGTTAATTTTCTACTACAGAGGATGGAAACAGGATTTAAAAAAACAAACAGAAACAAAACTCCTTGATTAAATGTTAATCAGTCTTCTATTTTGAAAATGATTTTTCTCTGTGGGTTCCCCTAGTTGTTGTGACATGCAAAATCTATTTACGTTTATAACCACTGTGGATTTCTATGTGCCCCCTTTCTGGCTTCACTTCCTTTGATGGGTTCCAGAGATTAGAGATGTGTAGCCAACAGAAGGGAATGGTCTCAAAGGGTGTCTCTGCTCAGTGGAAAATAAAACAGCCTTTGAACAATGCATCTATCCAGAGCTTGGAATCGCTTGGGGGATGTTTATTTTATGGTAAGTGAGGAAAGGACACCTCGCCTTATAGAAAACAGAAAAAAGCTGCACATCAAACTGGTAACTGGGGCTGTCTCTCAGAAGAAAAATAAAGGCGAATTTCCACTTTTACCCCATATTTTTCTGTATTGTTAGTTTACAATGAAAACGGATTATCCAAGCCATCCAAAAAGGGGAGTCCAATTTTTTTAAGTGAAGATATAGCAAAATCACAACCAATTTTTTTAAACTGAAGGGAAAAGAAACCACAGTAATCAAAACTTGTTTGTTTGTTTGTTTGTTTGTTTGTTGAGAGAGAAATACAGAGCAAGTAGGGGTGGGGCAGAGAAAGAGAGTAGACAGAATCCCAAGCAGTCTCTGCACTGTCAGCACAGAGCCCGGTGTGGGGCTCAAACCCACAAACTGTGAGATCATGACCTGAGTGTAAATCAAGAGTCAGATGCTCAGTCATTGAATATGGTTGTATATGGAGCCGTTGACTATGAAAAACAGAATCCCACTGGCCTGCTGTTCTCCTGTTGAACATAATTAAAGGGCACCTGACACCAGATAAAGCCTCTCTGTGAGACTGTGATGTGAATAGACAATATCCAGATCTCACACACACACATACACACCCCAGATACCCTTGTATTGTAGCAAATATCAGTGACTGCTCCCTCTTTACCAGTGAGAGCTTCAGCTTTGCCTCAGTCTTGCAGCCTGGCAGCCCCTAGCAGAGAACGGCCCCCTTCCCCTGTGCTCCCTGGCAGCACCCAGGCAAAGCCAGCCTCCTTGCCCCAAAATCTCACAAAACAAGCCCGAGTCCTACCAGTCCTTTCTAACTCCCTCACACTGAACCCTCCCCTGCTCCCTAGGTCCCCCGTACTAGGGCTCACTCTTGGAAAGAGCGATGAAGCCCGTCTTGTTCGGCTGCCCTGTGTTCCTGGTGGTCTTGGGCTGAGGGACTCAGACAGTAACCTCCAATCTTGAGAAGGATACTCAAGCATGAGAAGGCCTGTGAAAACCAGCTTGCCTTCAGCAGTGTTTATGCTTGGCAGAGGCTCTGAGAGCAGCTTCTGGAATTTGTTAGTAAGAAAGTCTGCAGGCTGAGCTGGCATCTTAGCCATAACAGTATTTTTCTGCCTACCTCCTTAATTGGAGACCTGGAGGCTCAACGCAGTACAGGCTGGGCACAAACATGAGGATTCAAGGTCAGTGGCACGTCCTCGCCTGTCCTCTGCTCCTTCCAGCAGACCCCAGATAGTTCCTCAGTTGCCCTATCCCCCATGAGTCTGTCCCTCGTGTTGGCTTCTACCCTCTTCTCCCTACCTCTGACCTACTCAGACAGTTGTCTCCCGGAGCCGAGGCAGGAGGGAACACTGAAAGGAGGAAGGGAAAGTGTATGACCACCACAGAGTGCTCCCCATGCACCAGACACTGTGCTTAGTCCTCAACTCATACTTATCCTGTTTAAATTTCACACTAGTCCCGTGGGAAGGTCCTATCATTAGAGCTACTGAAACGCAGAGTTTAGCAACAAGACTAAAGCCAAACAATTAGAGAGGGGCAGAGCTGCCTGCCATTCCAAACTTCGCTCTTTCTCTGGAACAACGCTGCCCCCCCATAGGAGATGAAGTTGTTCCTAACAGAAATGAGGACCTAAGACCACAGAGGGGCTGTCCTTTCCCTAGTTCCCAAGTGAAGGTGAAGACCAGAATAGCCATGTGTTTCCCAGGCGATGGGATAAAGCCAATAGGGTACAGGGGATGGGCAGAGAGTTAGTCTTATGCCAAGGTTGAAAAACAGATACATTTGGTGGTTAAATCTGTATGTTGTCAGCGAACTTTACACTTCCTAACTCGGTGCTGTCATCTCTCAGGATATGCTGTTCCCCTTCCCACAAATAATGGTTCTATTTCAAAGTCCCCACCAAAAAGCAACATTAACTTCCTAATATGTTGCTCCCTCAAGAAAGCTCTCACAGCCTAAAATCCTCGTCCCTAAAAGCACTTAGATCTCAAGGGGTGATTACACTCACTCTATGAATTTTTCTGCTGTGAAATCCTGCAGTGAACATTGTCTTGGACCAAAGTAAAATGAGAGCCTGGTGACTCAGTGGTTAATTCTAGAATTTGAGCCTGCAGGAGCCTGTATTGAAGGTGAAGACTGCCACCTTGTGGGCAAAGAGAGCAACCAGCGAGATTCCTTGAGGAAGTCAGGATTTTGCAAGTAAGGTCTTAAAGACAGAAGACGCTTGGGGCTCCTGGCTGGCTCAGTCTGTTGGCTCTTGACCTCAGAGTCAGGAGATCGAGTCCCACATTGGGAATAAGGCTTATTTAAAAAACTCTTCAGGAAAGAGTATCCAATGGAAAAAATACGGTCTCTTTAGCAAATGGTGCTGGAAGAACTGGGCCAGCAACATGCAGAAGAATGAAATTTGACAACTTTCTTACATCAGACACAAAAATAAACTCAAAATAGATGAAAGATCTAAGTGTGAGACAAGAAACCATCAAAACCCTAGATGATAAAACAGGCAACAACCTCTTTGACCTCAGCCACAGCAATTTCTTGCTTGACACATCTCCAAAGGCAAGAAAAGTAAAAGCAAAAATGAACTATTGGGACCTCATCAAGATAAAAACCTTCTGCACTACAATGGAAACATCAATAAAGCTAAAAGGCAATCAAAGTAATGGAAAAGATATTTGCAAATGACATATCAGATAAAGGGTTAGTATTCAAAATCTATGATCAACTTACCAAACTCAACACCTGAAAAACAAATAATTCAGTGAAGAAATTGGCAGAAGACATGAATAGACACTTTTACAAAGAAGACATCCAGATGGCCAATAGACACACGAAAAGATGCTCAATATCGCTCATCATCAGAGAAATACAAATCAAAACCACACTGAGATACCACCTCACACCAGTCAGAGTGGCTAAAATTAACAACAGATGCTGGCCAGGATGTGGAGAAAGGGGAACCGTCTTGCACTGTTGGTGGGAATGCAAACTGGTGCAGCAGCTCTGGAAAACAGTGTGGAAGTTCCTCGAAAAATCAAAAATAGAACTACTCGACAACTAGCAATAGCACTAGTAGAAATTTATCTAAAGGATACAGGAGTGTTGACTCATAGGGGCACGTGTGCCCCAATATTTATAGCAGCATTTTCAACAACAGCCAAATTATGCAAAGAGCCTAAATGTCCATCAACTGAAGAATGGATTAAAAAAAAAAAGATGTCGTTTATATATACAATGGAATACTACTCAGCAATGAGAAAGAATGAAACCCTGCCATTTGCAGCAACGTGGATGGAACTGGAGGGTATTATGCTAAGTGAAACAAGCCAGTCAGAAAAAGACAGATATCATATGTTTTCATTCCTATGTGAAACTTGAGAAACTTAAGAGAAGGCCATGGGAGAAGGGAAGGGGAAAAAATAGTTATAAACAGAGAGGGAGGGAGGCAAACCGTAAGAGACTCTTAAATATAGAGAACAAACTGAGAGTTGATGGGGGGGAGCGGGGGAGAGGAAAAATGGGTGATGGGCATTGAAGAGGGTACTTGTTGGGATGACCACAGGGTGTTGTATGTAAGCAACGAATCATGGGAATGCACCCCCAAAACCAAGAGCACACTGTATACACTGTATGTTAGCCAATTTGACAATAAATTATATTTTTTAAAAATTCTTCAGAAAAGCTCAGAAGTTGTCAATTTCATTAATCTGGACTTAAATGCCTGATACGCTCAAAAACAGCAAAGAAGCCAGTATGGGTGGCTGGAGCAGAGAAAGCCAGGTGGACAGTAGATAGAAAGGAAGGCATACTGGGTGGAGCTTCCTGAGCCATTGTCAGAAATTTAGCTTCTACACATGGAGAACTGTGAAGCCATAGATGATTCAGAGCACAGGAAGCACATGGTCTTACATAAGTTTCAAAGGATTTCTATGACGACTTCATTGAGTATAGTCTGAAAGAAAAAGACCAGTAATGTGGACAAGTACCGCGGTGATGTGGACCAGGGCAGTAGGAGTAGAGATGTTGAGAAGCGATAGATTCCCTTCAGCCTTACATTTCCTAATGGACTAGATGCGTGGTGTTAAAGAAATAAGGAGTCAATAATAATTCCAAGGTTCGTGGGCCTGAGACGCTGGAAAGATGGAGCTGCCATGAACTTGGATGAAGAGGCTTAGGTGGAGATGGCATTGATCAGTTCAGTTTCAAACATGCTGAGCTTGAAATTTCTATTAGACATGCAAGTGGAGCTGTGGAATAAACAGATGGGTATCTGAGTCTGACGTTCCAGAAGAAGAAAGCCATGCAACTACCTGAGATCAGCATCCGAACGCAAGGAAGAGAAGATTACCAAGGATTGAGCTTGAGGCAATCCAACAGAAGAGTAGGGAGAAAAACCCAATAAAGACTGGAATGCAGGACAAAAGGCAGGAGAATGGGCAGCCAAGTGAAGGAAGTATAGAAGCTGGTGGAAGCAATGAACTGTGTCAGATGTTCTTGATTAGTCAAGGAATATGAAGACTGAGAACTGATTGTCTGAATTATCACCAAGGAAGGGCTGTTTTAATTTCCAAATGCAATGGGGTGGGGGTGGGGGGCTATCTTTTTGTTATTGACTACTAGGTTTGTTTTGGTTTTTGATTTTGGTTTTTTGCCTTAAGTCATATCATGTATTTTGTAAATTTACTTGGGGGAAGATTGTGGGAAATGCTGTCTTTATTTAAATATTTTATAAATGTATCATTAAGAAAGTAATATCCCTGAATTCATCCTGCTGTGCCCTCACCTTTCATGCCCATTTCAAGCCTGAGCATGTCTTCTCCTAGAATATTAAGCAAGCCAGTTCCTCACTAATCATCTATTGGAATGAAAATTTTCCTAAATCTGTAAAGCAAAAGAAAGGAGTAAAATAAATTTAATGTTGAGGTTTGATCCATCTGTGACAGTTCCTTGTAATCCCTTAGTTCAAATGTCTCTACTCATTAAGATCTATTATCAGGGTGTCTGGCTGGCTCAGTGACTCTTGATTTCAGCTCAGGTCATGATCCCAAGGTTGTTGGATGAAGCCCCGCATCAGGCGCTGCACTGAGCTTGGATCCTGTTTCAGATTCTCTCTCCCTCTGCTCCTCTTCCTGCCTTGTGCATTCTTTCTCTCTCTCTAAAATTAAAAAAAATCTATTATCATTACTATAATATCCAAATGTTAACCCTAATCCATTATGACCAAGATCCTCATAAAAGGGAGCAATTTGGATGCACAGAAGGAAGACAATATGAAAACACAGGGAGACCATCCTATACCAGACAAGAACACCTGAGGATTTTTAGGTGCTCCTAGGTGTTGCGAAAGTAACTAGGAACAGAGATATGGAACAGATTTTTCCTCACAGCCTTCGTAAAGAACAAGTCCTTCTGACACCTTGACTTCAGATTTCTGGCTCCAGAAATGTGAGACAATGCATTTCCATTGTTTAAGCCACCTAGTTAGTGGTGTTTCCTTACTGCAGTCCTAGCAAACTAATACACTCCATAAAGGGAAGACGGACTACTCCATGACTTAGTACTTCTATCTCTAGCTAAATGCCTTTGGAAGAAATCGTATGCCGAGTAGACTTGTATGTCCTGGCATTGCTTATGCCAGCAGAAACTGAGGATAAGGGAAAGGATTAATTAATCTAAGATATGGTCTTTCAGTAGGATATCATACACAAGTTGAAATAAATGAACTGGAGCTCATATACGAACAAGGATAAATCTCTGAAACAACATGATTACAATTACCAAAGTATACTGGTTACAAGAAAAAGCAAAGCTTACTCTACAGGTCAAAAAACAAAATAAATAATAATTAAAATCAGAATGCAAAAACATCTTCCCTGATCAGATTGATAAAAAAAAAAATAAGAAATTTTGAAAACAGCCTCTGTTGTACAGGTATGGCAAAACAGAACCTTTCATTGCCTCAAGAGGTGATTTGCCTCATAGGGAGAAATTTGGTTATTTTCAAAATTAAAAATGGTACATCCTTGAATTTAGCGATTCCTCTTCCAAGATAATATCTTATACAAGAATTTATTGCAGCACTGTTTGTAATATATTACAAAAGGCTTTAAACAACCTCAATTGTCCATCAGTACAAATCTAAAATATGGGAAAATCCATACTCTGAAATATGATGTACCTATTAGAATGAGACAGACCTACACTGATAATCAGGATACAATTGTAAAATAAAAAAAGAAGAGTGAGGCACAGAGGTGACAATGTGTGTGGGGGGGGAGGGGGAGAGAATATGGGGAAAATGCTTATATATCCAGAGAGCATTTCTAGAAAGATGCAAGAGAGACACACAAAGGTATTTGTCTCTGAGAAAGAAGGCAAATTGCAGGGAGGTGTATTTTGATTTTAGCTGTCACATGTTCTTTCTTTAAAACCTAAAAAACAAATCTGAAGCAAATATGACAAACATGCACACCTGTTAAGGCTTTATGACAAGTAGACAGGGACCTGTAATATTATTCCATAGATATTTCAGTGTGCTTCAAACTTTTATAATTTAACATTTTTAGCTTTGAAAAAGACAAATTAAGAGGAGATACTGACCTGAGAATAAGGAGTATTGAAGAAAGCAAAAGACACCCTTTGTGAGGGAAGAATGACGTAAACTAGCCAGGTAAATACAAAGGAGGCCATTGGTGGTGGTAAATGAATGTGTTCCTATCCAGGGGCTCAACAGTCCTTTTGAAAAAATTGTGTCTAGGAGTGCTAAAACATGAAATGTGATCGATGGTCTTTTTTCTAAGTCTCAAACATTCCTTTGTAATTTTACATCTCTCACAGTTTCTGTATGTTTTTAGTCTTTCTTTGCTCTTGAAGAATTCCCAAGGAGATTTGACTACTGCCAACTTTGACTGCTCTCTGGATACGTTCAATAACTTCTTACTCCCAGGAGACACAATAATGAGGAAGGCAACTTTATTATGAATCATACAATATTTAAATTATGAGGGGCTCCTGGGTGCCTCAGGCCATTAAGAGGCTGACTATTGATCTGAACTTAGGTCATAATTTCAGTCATGAGATTCAGCCCCATGTTGAGCTCTGCGCTGACAGTATGAAGCCTATTTGGGATTCTCTCTCTCCTTCTCTTTCTGCCTCTGCACTGCTCACATGCTTGCTCGCTCTCTTAAAATAAATAAATAAATAAATAAATAAATAAATAAATAAATAAATAAAAACTGTGAGGTCCCAATACAGCAATGAATATAATATTTGCTTGATAGTCATAATAAGAGTAACATTTGAACAGAATCAAGACAAATATGGATCAAGACCAAGTAAAAATATGCCTTGGGGAATTTCTAATGCCCCTTCAAATCAGACTTTACTGCTTCAAAGCATCCCAGGACCAAAGATGTAGAATACTTTCTACCATATAGATGCATCATGTTTGACACATTTTATTAGGAAGTGGAAAACGAGCTTAGCAATTTTTGTAAATGTCATATAGAATTAGCTCTGTAAGAAGTGCTGATGCATAGGGGCACATGTACCCCAATGTTTATAGTGGCACTTTCAACAATAGCCCAATCATGGAAAGAGCCTAAATGTCCATCAACTGATGAATGGATCAAGGAGATGTGGTTTATATACACAATGGAGTATTACATGGCCATGAGAAAGAATGAAATCTGGCCATTCACAGCAACATGGATGGACCCGAGGGTGTCATGCTAAGTGAAATAAGTCAGGCAGAGAAGGACAGATACCATATGTTTTCACTCATAAGTCTAACAGGAGAAACTTAACAGAGGACCATGAGGGAGGGGAAGGGGGAAAACTAGTTAGGGAGAGGGAGGGAGGCAAACCATGAGAGACACTTGAATATTGAGAACAAACTGAGGGCTGATGGGAGAGGAGGAGAGGGAAAAGGGAGTGATGGACTTGGAAGAGGGCACTTTTAGGGATGAGCACTGGGTGTCATATGGAAACCAGCTTGACAATAAACTGTATAAGAAAAAAAGAAAGAGAAAGAAAAAAATTAGCTCTGCCAAACTGTTTGTTCTGAAATCATCCATTTAAGCAGCTCTACATTGTCCTTTTCCGACTCTCCTTTTTATTTATTTGTTTGGATACAGGAGCAAGATGGCAGAGAGGAAGGGAGCTCTGTAAACTCCGTCCGCCCCATCTATCGAACTGAGAAGGACATAACTCTCATCTGCAAGAGCGGAAGGAGAAAATACGGGCTCCAGAAAGAAGAGAACCTCAAGGATACCTGAGTGGGTGAGTGCGAACTGGGGAGATCTGAAAATGGGCCAGCCGGAGACAGGCAGGGGAGGCGGAAGCCCCAGCCCAACACAGGGCAAATGCGAGCAGAGCCCGTGAGACCAAGGGAAGGGACAGAGTGACTGAACACGCTTGTAGTACTGTCTCTGGGGAAGAGGTAAGGAACGCTTGGCCGCACTTGGAGAGAGAAACTCACTCCATAGATAACTGCTGGGTAGCCAGAATCCCGAACCCGGGTGGCGCAAGGGAAAGAACAGCTTCCAGCCCTGCACCATCCCGGCCGGGAATCAGTAGCCGCAGCTGCGGCGACTGGGGTGGCGGCGGCGGCGGCGCCAGGGGCACTCACTTCAAACTCGGTTTGGGGAGCGGGACCATGCACCTCATTTCCACCACACATCTTGCCCCCTGCATTGGCCGCGTGAATCCCGAATCCCGGGTGCCCACAGGGAAAAAATAGGGCCCACACCTACACGATCCCCGGCAGGGAGTCGGCAGCAGTGGAGGCCTGGGTGCGCGCTTAGATTGCAGGAACTTCCAGCTCATATCCAGCAGCGCACAGCACCTTGAGCAACAGCTGTACGAAGCCAAGAGAGACTCAATTTTTCCCCCCATTGCAATCGTGATCCCGGCTGGGGGTGGGGACTCCGCAGTTGGGTCTGTGAAGGTGCGCACTTCACCTCCTGCTGCTCATTTCGCCTCAGGCAGGGGCAGCCAAAATCCCTGCCTGAGCCAAGACAACTGATTCTTCCCACTAAGAAGCCAGCCACCAAAGCAAATACATCACATCTGTGGTAGCATAAACGTGCATGGACTGGAACTTTGAACCGAGGCGGGCCTGGAAAATACAACTCGGCTCAACTGCGGCCCAAGGAGATCGGACTCATTAGAGTGGCCTACAGTGCATAGTTCAGCGGAGCTTGGAATGCCGCCATTCTAATCTCTGCAGACACCAAGGCAGAGCCTCTGAGAGCAGCCTCCGAGACCTACCACACCAAACCACGCCTAACCACGAGGGGGAGCTGCTGGGGTTTTTTTCCTTTCTTTTTCTTATAAAATTTTTTTTTCTTCACTTGTTTCGTACTTATTTCTTTGTTATTATTACCTTTTTTTTTACTTAATTCTTTTAAATTTTTACTCCTTATTTTCCTTTCTCCTTTCTCCCTTTCTTTTTCACCTTCCTGCAATCTAGATATATTCTCCTGTATCTCATCCTTACCTCTCCCCTCAACTGGTCATACACTTTTAGACTGTCTACTGTCCTTTGTTGTCTCCGACCCCCTTTTATTTATTTTTTTCTATTTTCATCTTTTTGAACTTAATTGTTCTAAATTCTTACTCCTTATTTTCCTTTCTCCTTTCTCCCTCTTTTTTTTTTCACCTTCTTCCAATCCAGATATATTCTCCTGTATCTCATCCTTACCTCTCCCCTCAACTGGTCATACACTTTTAGACTGTCCACTGTCCTTTGTTGTCTCTGATCCCCTTTTATTTATTTTTTTCTATTTTTATCTTTTTGCACTTGATTGTTCTAAATTCTTACTCCTTATTTTCCTTTCTCCTTTCTCCCTCTTTTTTTTTTTTCATCTTCTTGCAATCCAGATATATTCTCCTGTATCTCATCCTTACCTCTCCCCTCAACTGGTCATACACTTTTAGACTGTCCACTGTCCTTTGTTGTCTCCAA